>JARYGA010017450.1:0-21326 GCA_030545235.1 Helianthus tuberosus
GCGAATGATGCATATGTTATAAAACGAAATGTTTAATAGAGACATAAACATTACGGATTCGAGATATCTAGTGTTGATAAAAGATGATTAGGTAGTATAAACTGTCACGGCCCCCGACCCGGTTTGACCCGTTTCAGGAGCCGCGGGACAGAAATCCCGTGGTATTTAATTAATTGAGTTAAACAGCGGAAGTTTATCATCAGGATCTTTTTAAAACTGAAATATTTCCCGATTATTTAATTTCAAAACTCGGGATAAAACCCGGTAATTTACAATCTTTTGATTTTACGAAGAAATCTTTTATTTTACAAAACATGTTTCTTTATTTTATCCTGAGCCACTTTCTTAAGCCTGTAGTGCTTCACGGCACTTTTCCAGGATCATAACAGATCACCTGAAACATGTTTGAAAAAGGTTTTGTCAGCGGGAAATATTGAGTGAATCATTCTATTTACATAAAACGATGCTTAGTTATCAATTACAGCATAAGAGCGATTACAATGGCTTCTATCTTATTTTTATCTGGCGCTGTGTCACAATGGTGACACGTCACAATGGTGACGATGGTCATACCACTATTAGATCAATGAACCTAAATAGTGATGATTATCCCTAGTAGGTCAATGAACCTAACTGGGAGAAAATTAGTAATGTGCACAATACCCCACTAGCCAGTGATTCAAGATATCCACGACTTAGTCCCTGTAATTATAACTTTTGAAAATAATTTGAGGTATTGTAAAATAGTTGATAAAAAGAGAATGACTCACATTGCAGATTTAATTTTGAGCAGAGCCTAGCCTACTGATTAGCCTTTTTAACCTAAATTTAATAACAGGCACACAATTCTGGGTTAGTTATCAATACAGCATTTACGATAACTCACGAGATCAAACCCTCACAACGAATGACAAAGTGCAATCACTTAAACATCCATCGGATTCACAACGAATGACAGAGTATTCCCCGAGTTCAAGTGGTACTCACACATCCTGTCGGAATCATGACGAATGACAAAGGATAACCCTAATGTGGGCAGCACTTAAACATCCATTGGATATTTTGATCAATCGGACATTGAATCGTATCAGCGATCGAGTTATTACCCTGATTGCGGCGTCGATTAGTGATCTGTGTGTGTTAATTGTGGTAAACAGAGCATAACTCGGTGTATATTTTGAATTTTTACGTCGAACTGAAGCCAGGAATCAAGTCCCAAGCCCCTGTATTTATACCCAAATTTGACATCCCCCGCGTGTCGCGAAGGAATCCCTGGTTCCTGTCGCGTGTCGCCTGAGATGACTTTCTAGAGTAGAGTAGGCACGTGTCCAACTAGCTCAAGTGAGTCGATGTTGCGTGAATTTTCCAATTTGACAGCGTTTTATAAAGATAATCGTAACTAGGGTTTTACCCCCCCTTAGTTTTAGGGGCCCTGATTCTAATTCCGATTGTTCTGAAAATTTTAGGGTTTGTTCAGAATCACTTGGGTTTCTCAATTAGGGTTTTCTATTGGATAATTAAAATAATAATTAGTACTTTTTAATAGGAGTTGTTACATTCTCCCCACCTTAATAAAAATCTCGTCCTCGAGATTTACTGGAATAATTGAGGATACTTTCTCTTCATTTCTGATTCCAGTTCCCAAGTGTATTAGGGTCCTATTTTTTGAATCCCACTTTACTTGAATTAACACTAATCATTTGTGTTTTGAGAAATTTGATCTATCTATCTTCTATCTAAAGAGGTTTCTCCACAAATTTTAAATTTTTCGTTTACCTTTATATCTTGGAGAGGTACTACCAAAGATTCGTCTGATAGATATTTCTTGAAATTGGATACATGAAATACATCATGTACTCCAGCTAACTCTCCTGGTAGTTGTAAACGATAAGCAACTAGTCCGATATGTTAGATCACTGGAAATGTCCTACGTACCTTGGACTTAGCTTTTCTTTCTTACCGAATCTAACAACTCCTTTCCAAGGAAATAGCATTTTGTCTCCAACTTGAAACTCCAACGGCTCTCGTCTATTATCTGTATAACTCTTCTGACGATCTCTAGCCGTCTTCAGCCTTTCCTTCGTGATACTGAATATCACAGTCGTAGTCACTTAGGATTTTCATCCATCTCCTTTGCCTCATGTTTAACTCTTTTTGCCCAAATATATATTTTTAAACTTTTATGATCTGTATAGACAGTAAACTTACTTCCGTACAGATAATGTCTCCAGATTTTTAGGGCAAAAATTACGGCTCTTAATTCTAAGTCATGAGTCGTAAAATTTTCTTCGTGCTTTTTCAATTGCCTTGATGCATACGCAATTACCTTTTTGCGTTGCATTAATACATATCCAAATCCTAATTTTGAAGCATCACCGTATACTTTAAAATCTTCTGTTCCTTCTGGTAAGGTTAGAATTGGGGCATTTGTTAATTTATGCTTTAAGATCCTAAAGGCTTCTTCTTGTTTAGGTCCCCATTCAACTTAACTGTTTTACAAATTGGCTTAATTAATGGTATAGCTATCTTGGGAAAATAAACCATCTATAGTAGCCGGCTAAACATACAAAACTTCCTAATTTCCATTGAGGATTGCGGAACCTTTCATTTGGTAATTGCTGATATCTTATCAGGATCTACGTGAATACCTTCATGATTCACCATATAACCTAGAAATTGCACTTCTGGCAGCCAAAATTCATACTTCGAAAATTTGGCGTAAAGCTTCTCTTTTCTTAACAAAGTTAAGAGTGCATGCAAGTGCTGACAATGTTCTTCCTGAATTTTGGAATAAATAAGTATATCGTTGATGAAGACAATTACAAATTTATCCAAATATGGTTTACAGTATCCTATTTATCATGTCCATGAATGCTGCAGGTGCATTCGTTAATCCTAAGGGCATGATTGTAAACTCGTAATGACCATACCTAGTCCTGAAAGCAGTTTTAGGTATGTCTTCCTCTTGTACTTTCAATTGATGATATCCGGAACGTAAGTCGATCTTAGAAAAATATCTATCTCCCTGGAATTGATCGAATAGATCATCAATTCTAGGTAATGGGTATCGATTCTTAATTGTAACCTTATTCAATTCCCTATAATCAATACATATTCTCATCGAACCATCCTTTTTCTTAACAAATAACACTGGAGCTCCTCAAGGGGATGAGCTAGGTTGTATGCATCCTTTACTTAGTAATTCATCTAATTGTGTTTTCAGTTCTAACATTTCGGTAGGAGCTAACCGATAAGGTGCCGTGGCTATCGGTATAGTTCCTGGAATTAGATGAATCCTAAATTTTACCTCCCTATCTGGTAGTAACCCTGGTAACTCTTCTGGGTATTCTGAAACTACAGAAATTTCCTTAAGTTCTTTATCTTTAGTATTAATGTTTACTGAAATCATATATACTATTCCTTGCTTTCGTTCATAATTAGCAACTTTCATTACTGATATGAACTTTATGGGTTTACATGGCTTATCTCCTGTAATCATTATTACTTCTTCAGTGGGTGTACAAATTTCTATGGAATTCTTATCACAGATAATTCGAGCATGGTTGTTTACTAACCAATCCATTCCTAACACAACATTGACTTCAACTAATTTCATAGATAATAGGGTTGCAGAAAATTTATGACTTAAAAGTTCCTTATTTATTTTAATTGAATTCCCATCTGCCGTTTCTACTATAGAAATTTGCCTAATGATGGTTAAAGGTAGGTTAAGAGTTTGGCAGAATGAAGTATTTATAAAACTTTGGTTTGCACCAGAGTTAAATAATACTTTTGTGTAGACGTTGTGAACTAAGAACGTACCGGCTATCACATCTGGAATGAGCTCTGCTTCCTTAGCAGTCAGTTGGAAGGCTCTTATATTCCTTTTTGCTCCTTCTGCAGGTTTGGCTTTATTGTCAGATAGTTTGTTCAATTTCGGACAATCTGGCCTAAGATGTCCAGCTTCTCCACAGTTGTAGCATACTGAAAATTTCTTCCTCCTGCAGTCTTCTTCTTGATGCCCAGGAATTTTGCAAAAATTGCAATATCCTTTGCATATTCCAAAATGCTTCCTTTTGCAAGAATTGCAAAATGGACTAGTGGAAGATTGCCCATTCCCTCCTTTCTTGAAATTGTTATGGTTACCCGGACGGAATCCTTGGGTAATCTTTTGGGCCACTTCCTTCCTTCTATTTTCTTCTCTTGTCCGTACTAGTTCGTCAGTCAGAGTATTGGCTAAATCTACCGCATCATCAATTGTGCGAGGTTTCGCAGCCTTGACGATATTACGGATTTCGGCAATCAATCCCCAAATATAACGAGAAATAAGTACCGGCTCTGGCGAAGCCAGGGTTGGTACCACTCGAGCATACTCGAAGAATGTCGAAGTATACCCTCGACAATCTGCATCCACCATCCGGTGGGTTAGAAACTTATTTGTCATTTGTTCCTTTTCATATTCGGGATAGAATTTTCTTTCTACAAAGCTCTTAAATTCTTCCCAGTTCATAGCATACGCCATCCTTCTTCCTTTTGCTTGTAACACCGTATTCCACCATTCTAGCGCTCCTTCTTTGAAAAGATTTGACGCATACATGACCTGATCATCCTGAGCACATTTACTTATGGCAATTACTGCCTCCGTTTTCTCTAACCAACGCAGTGCTGCAGTCGCTCCTTCATTGCCTGCAAACTCAGTGGGTTTACAAGCAAGAAATTCTTTGTAAGTGCAACCAGATGTTGCAGCTTTCCTTTTCTTAGGGGGAGGAGCTTGCCGTGGTTCATTATCATGATTAACATGATCATTGCCTCCATTTATGCTATTACTTAAGTTATCTTCAGAAATACGTTTGCTAGGAACAATTTGTTGCGGTTCGATTGGATTTTTAATAGCAGCAACAATTGCTGGAATAGCGTTGGCTATCCCTTGAGTAACTATTGCTGGAATAGCGTTGGCTATCCCTTGAGCAACGATATTTTCTATATCCTGCCTAGTCATATATTGATCCCCCGGTTGTTGCTCAGATTGATTAACCTCATTAACTGGTTCATTATTAACGTTTTCCATCTGATATCTAATTTATAGATAAATAATTAGTATAAAAGAAATAATCCAATGTCACAATTAATTGCACATAATCACGTAAACGAATATACAAACAAAATTGTAAATTTTCTAAAATTTTATTTGTTTTATAGATTATATCATGCTTCTATATACAACCGTTTTATTATTTATTTTACACATACTGATTTTACTATTACTATTACACAACCACAGTTCCATAAATCCCCTATCCTTTGTCAGATGATATTCTAGTAACGGCGTTCCCTCTCATCGTATTTCCAGGAGATTTGTTCTTCTACTTCCCTTATCCTATTTCCGGCATCCACTAGTTCTTTGCCAAAGTGGCGGAGTTTAGCCATATTCTCATTACTCATTGGTGGATTTGGTAAAGGTTCTGGATTGAACTGAGGAAAAAGCTTATAGGAATGGTTTTGTAACTGTATTTCATTAGTCAACCATTCGTCTATTTGCGAGTGGATTGAAGGGTTTGGAATAGCTGGTTCTAAGTTCAGTGGTAGTTGTGTTTCAAGAGAATGAATAAAAACATTTTCATTAACAGGCTTAATAGTATTATAGCTTGCCAATATAAAATCTAGCTCTTCCTGAGATGGTAACCCCTCAATTTGTCTAGAGCTTTCCCCAATTTCCATTTTCTTAGGCTTGGGTTTCTCGAGAGGTAAAGCGTTGAATTCTATAGGTTCTTCTATGTCTGATATATACCTATTGAAATCTCTAGAAACCTCTGTTCTTACAGGATAGAGATTTAAATTCTGAAGGGCGTCAGACAAGTCACTCATGCTGTTATGCAAAATACATCATTATTAATTATAACAAAATTTTTATAGAAAACCTTTAAATATTATCCTAGACTGTGTAACTACAAAATAACTGAAAATTAAAACACACTAGGTTTTATTTGTAAATTTATTTATTTACTGAATAAGGTTTCTAGACTATAAATAATAAAGGTGCTAAAACTTTGAGTCAAATTATTTAAGGATTTATATTAATTGCTATATTGGCTAGCATATAAAGATCTACCCATACTGTACACAATTAGTTAGATAATAAAACACAAAATAGCAATTAATAAAAAAAATTAAGTATTTTCTAAATACTTAATTGGCTTAAATCAGTGGCTCGATCAGTGGCTCTGATACCACATTTTTCTGTCACGGCCCCCGACCCGGTTTGACCCGTTTCAGGAGCCACGTGACAGAAATCCCGTGGTATTTAATTAATTGAGTTAAACAGCGGAAGTTTATCATCAGGATCTTTTTAAAACTGAAATATTTCCCGATTATTTTATTTCACAACTCGGGATAAAACCCGGTAATTTACAATCTTTTGATTTTACGAAGAAATCTTTTATTTTACAAAACATGTTTCTTTATTTTATCCTGAGCCACTTTCTTAAGCCTGTAGTACTTCACGGCACTTTTCCTGGATCATAACAGATCACCTGAAACATGTTTGAAAAAGGTTTTGTCAGCGGGAAATACTGAGTGAATCATTCTATTTACATAAAATGATGCTTAGTTATCAATTACAGCATAAGAGCGATTACAATGGCTTCTATCTTATTTTTATCTGGCGCTGTGTCACAATGGTGACACGTCACAATGGTGACGATGGTCATACCACTATTAGATCAATGAACCTAAATAGTGATGATTATCCCTAGTAGGTCAATGAACCTAACTAGGAGAAAATTAGTAATGTGCACAATACCCCACTAGCCAGTGATTCAAGATATCCACGACTTAGTCCCTGTAATTATAACTTTTGAAAATAATTTGAGGTATTGTAAAATAGTTGATAAAAAGAGAATGACTCACATTGCAGATTTAATTTTGAGCAGAGCCTAGCCTACTGATTAGCCTTTTTAACCTAAATTTAATAACAGGCACATAATTCTGGGTTAGTAATCAATACAGCATTTATGATAACTCACGAGATCAAACCCTCACAACGAATGACAAAGTGCAATCACTTAAACATCCATCGGATTCACAACGAATGACAGAGTATTCCCCGAGTTCAGGTGGTACTCACACATCCTGTCGGAATCATGACGAATGACAAAGGATAACCCTAATGTGGGCAGCACTTAAACATCCATTGGATATTTTGATCAATCGGACATTGAATCGTATCAGCGATCGAGTTATTACCCTGATTGCGGCGTCGATTAGTGATCCGTGTGTGTTAATTGTGGTAAACAGAGCATAACTCGGTGTATATTTTGAATTTTTACGTCGAACTGAAGCCAGGAATCAAGTCCCAAGCCCCTGTATTTATACCCAAATTTGACATCCCCCGCGTGTCGCGAAGGAATCCCTGGTTCCTGTCGCGTGTCGCCTGAGATGACTTTCTAGAGTAGAGTAGGCACGTGTCCAACTAGCTCAGGTGAGTCGACGTTGCGTGAATTTTCCAATTTGACAGCGTTTTATAAAGATAATCGTAACTAGGGTTTTACCCCCCTTAGTTTTAGGGGCCCTGATTCTAATTCCGATTGTTCTGAAAATTTTAGGGTTTGTTCAGAATCACTTGGGTTTCTCAATTAGGGTTTTCTATTGGATAATTAAAATAATAATTAGTACTTTTTAATAGGAGTTGTTACATAAACCCTAACCATAGATTGACTATAAAATAAGTACTTATGAAATAAGTATATTTAAATGCCTTGTATAATAAAACGGACAACATTGAATAGCAAGATTAATAATAAATTGAAAATGTTCGAATGATATGATAACCGCATCTGAAGATGACGGGAGATAAATAATCTAAATGAAGGAAGGTTCGGAAGCATGACAAAGAACATGCTAGCAAAGAACTCAAATCAAGTGATGACTTGAGACAACGGAGTACATCAGGGAGAATATCAATCAGGTACACGTTATAAATTACGATAAGATAAGTAGAATGCAATAATTCACACAATGAACGATAGTTGCATATGAGCATATATGATTAGTGAAATGAATGAATTATGTAAAAATATATGTATATATATATATATATATATATAGGGAGAAGATCATGCGAGAACCACCTCTTATTGTGAGAACCGCGAGAACCAATGTGAACACACCAAAAATGCCTAAAAATAGCTAAAAATCACACAAATTTTTTTTTTAATTTTTTATAAAAAAAATCGCTACTTTTCGAAGCAAAAAAAAAAAAAAAATTTTAAATTTTTTTTTTTTGGCTTCGAAAAGTAGCGATTTTAACCTAAAAAATATTAAAAAAATCAAAAAAAATTTTTTTGGATTTTTTTAGATTTTTTAAGGTTTTTTGGGGGTTTAGTTTTTAGCATTTTAGCTTGGGGGGGGGGGGGGGCTTAGGTTTTTGGGGGGGTGGGGGTTTAGGTTTTTTTTTTTTGGGGGGGGTGGGGTTAGGTTTTTTTTTAGCATTTAGCTTGGGGGGGGTTAGGTTTTTTTTTTGGGGGGGGGGGGGGTGTGGGGGTTTAGGTTTTTGGGGGGTGGGGGGTGGGGGTTAGGGTTTTTTTTAGATTTTTTAGCTATTTTCAGGTTGTGTTCCACATTGGTTCTCAAGGTTCTCACAATAAGAGTGGTTCTCGCATGAGCCCCTCCCTATATATATTTATAAAAAATATTAAAAAATTCAAAAAAAAAAAATTTGTGTGATTTTTATATATTTTTAGGCATTTTTGGTGTGTTCTCATTGGTTCTCTCGCGGTTCTCACAATAAGAGGTGGTTCTCGCATGATCTTCTCCCTATATAGGGAGGGGCTCATGCGAGAACCACTCTTATTGTGAGAACCTTAAGAACCAATGTGAACACAACCTAAAATAACTAAAAAAACCTAAAAAAACCTAAAAAAACCTAACCCCCACCCCCCAAAAACCTAAACCCCCCACCCCCCCCCCCCCCCCCAAGCTAAATGATTTTGCGTTTTGAACTGTTTTATTGGTGACCATTATTGTGTAATTCCCTTAACTCTCCCGTTTATACTTGATATACCTATGATTTAGGTGTCATAATATTTATATACAAACGTTCATATAATTTAACACCGAAACTCACGAAATCTTGTTAATTTATCTATTTTGTCATTTTCAAAGCAATTACACACGAAATATCCTTTATATATATATCAATTTCATGCTCGACAAACATGTTATACATTTAACGCACTTTTACCGTTTTTACCGCACAAAACGTACATGCATACATGCAAAAATCTAAATATCCTATTATTAGATTAACACTTAACATATTATCATATTTACATGTCAAAATCACTTAACACATTTTATCACAAAAGATTCACTCAAAATTCACCCATACTAATGTTCACTTAAAAGTGCGTATTTTAGCGATTCGGTAACGTTTTCAGTCGTCGGAAGTCACATATGACCAACCAAACACCAAGTAAGCTTGAAATTAGTTAAAATAATTATTTTTAAACTAAAAATATTAGTTTATTCACTGATCTAAATCAGTTTTATAAAAATCATTCGAAAAGCCGATTTTTGACCGTTTTAACGCATAGTTTTGCGTTAAATGTTACCGTAACCATCCCAACTCGAAATGACTTGATATTTTAACACAATACATGTTATTTACTGATTAAAATAGTGATTATATTCAGATTAGGGTAGTTTTTCTTTAAGTCACATAACTCATGCGATTTCACATATTTTACAATTTTTAATGCACCAAGTACAACTTATAAGGCTAGCAGTTATTATGACAAAGTTACATATCATTAAACACTTCAAAGTAACTTTATTTTAAGGTTTATAATCTGATCTAAAACTATTTTTATCATAACATCATTTATCCATCATTTTATGTACATACACCCACATGCATGACTATGTACAAGCACTTAATGCACGTATATCATATCATCATCATCATGTATGGACTAAATGCATCTAGACATGCCTTTAACTTATGTTCATATCTTTAAAATTAAAATCATCTTCATATGATCATCATCATCTAATCATTCAATATAAATGCAAGACACATTCCTTCACATTTATGAACTAACAACAAATTTTGAGTGCATGCATATACATATATATACACATTCATGTGCTCCCAAATTTATACTTTTCATATATTCATTTCAATCATCAAACAACTTTTTAGAACATTCCAAGATCACACATGCATTTCACTTTACAAGAATCATGACAATCAAGAATCAATCAAAAGTCAAAACTTGAACTCATATACATATACATACATACATACATACATACATACATACATACATACATACATACATACATACATACATACGGCCACACATATATATACATACAAGTTCATCCATTTTATTTTTCTTTAAAAACCCATTTGTTTTAGTTTCAAGTTTATGCTTAGATTTAAGAACAAGAGAAACTTCCATCATTATTTTAAATCATCAAGAATCAAAACAAGATTTATAAAATAAATTTTATACCTTCAAGGTTTTTGATGGGTTTTTGAGAATAGATGATGAGATGGAGGTTGTTCTTGCTTGAAATCACTTCCAAACACCCTTTTTAGCTTGAAATCATCTTGTAAGAACCTTGAATCTTCATGAAATCAGTTTGAAATTTTTAAATGTGGGTGTTTAGAGGGGTGTTCAGCCGAAGGTTTTCAAAGAAAGAGAGAGGGTGAAAATTTGAAATGCATTCTTGGAAGGATGAGTGAATATGAGGACATAATCAAGATTAATCATCATGCATCTTCCCTAGGTTGGACAAGTGTCCATATTGCAAGAAACTAGAGAAACATGGAAGCCCAAAGTGCCGCCACCCATGCCCTCTCTCTCATATTATATATATACATATACATATTATATGTAAATTAGCTCACAAACAGGTATTTTACTGATTACCGGGTATTTTATCTAGCGTTTTAATCCCGTTTTAATGCGTTTTAAATTATTTTTATCATCCTATAAAAAAAATCACTCAAAATTATTACTGAAATAATTACCAGTTGCCTTGACTGGTTGCGTTGTCAGTATTTGGCAGTATGCGCGCTGTGTTGCGCGATACACATTAAAAATCGCAAAAATAGGAATTTAAGCGTTTTTTTTTTTTTTCATTCTATAAGAATAAACTTATCAAATTATTGCTACAATGATTTTCAGTTGTCTTGACGGGCGGTGTTGACAATATTTTGTCGGTATACGCGCTGCATTGCGCGGTATGCTCTTAAATTCGAAAAATATAGTTTCTTAGCGTTTTAATTCATTTTCCTCACGAATAGGATTAAAATTATTATTTTAATCATAACATACTATTTTTAGGGTTTTAACACTGTCCGGGTGGTCACCGATGTTCGTTTCGCATTTTAACTGTTACGCGATAAGCGTCTATCTTATCGTTGCCAACATAATTTTTATCAAAGTGTAATTTTTCCAACACACTAAATTTCATGTATAAACATCATAACCAGTAAAATACAACCCTATAACCTATTCACAATATGTGCTACAATTGTATGGTACGGCCTGAAGAGCCGGGTGTCACAGTCTCCCCCTGTTTAGGAAATTCCGCCCTCGAAATTTTACTTTACAGGTTTTGTTTTCACACTAAAATAAATTAATAAAACGAATCTATTGAATATAGTCTCATAGTTTCTGCGAGAAACTTGGATTCTTTCGAAGAATCCTTGTAGGTCTATATTACACGCGTTCTCGATTCTTAAACTCTCATCTCAACACTCTCCACCCTTTCCAGGGTCCGACATTCGTAACCTTACATCAAGGAAATTCAAATCAAGGTTTCATCAAGGCAGATGCATCTTGTGGTGATAAACTTGATCGAATGAATTCCTTGTCCATAGACTCTGAAAACTTTCTCGTCATTTCTAGCACTTCAGGCGGTGCTTACTTTGTATTAAGATTGTGCAATCAGGCGTAGCACCGTAAGTTAGATCGATACGAAGTTCGATCCATTTCGCAGGGAAGATCCAGGTAAGTCTTTTTAGGAAGACTTCCGGATAGTTGCGTTTAATAGAAATCTCTCCGACGCCCCTACATTCGGTTTCCGTATCTATCGCGTTCACTACAAACGCTGGATAACCCCTTTCTCAACAACTTTGCATCTCACATTGCTGACCACTCCTGACTATCAACACTCAACATTCGACTCTATCAATTCTCGAGAACAGCTTCCGCCTTTCCACCGTCATCGGGACGAAATATTCTAACTAGCTTCTTCGAGGGATAGTCCCCATTCCATCCTCGGAAAGTGAATTCATCCTTGCATTTCCGTCAAAGTTTCTCAATTCCACCGATACGAATCCAATCTCTAAAACTACAATCACCTTACTAAATGTTGTAATCACGAACGACCTTGCTAGTTTCTATCAATTTACCAATTATTAATTCTATCGGACACTTTATACTTGGCTTACTTATAGGTGAACACAACAATGGTTCATAGTTTCTAGAACAAAAATCAGTCAACTTTAGTATCATAAGTATGAACATAAATTGGCTTTTGATTCGAAACATACCGGTAACAGTAGCAGGGCTCTCGCTTGCCTTCCTGACACTTGTCCCAACGGGATTACTCTTAACGTCCTGTTCTTTCGAATTCGGGCATTGCCTTTTGTAGTGTCCTTGTCCACCGCATGTAAAGCATCCTTTAAGCATAGCTCCATCCAATACCCTCCTAGCGTAACACTGGGAAGTCGCATGTTTGGTTCGGCTACATCTGGCACACCTCTCTTGTCCATTGCCGTTCTTTCCCTTCCCCGACCCTTTAGGGTTTGTTACGCTTGCTTTCTCCAAGTTGCGTTTCTTCCTGCTTCCAACTTCGGGAGTCTTCTTGGAGCTCTCGGGTTTGCGCTTCTTCGTAACTCCTATCTTCGTCTTAGAACGCCCTGGCTGTTCAAATTTCGCGTCTGATTTGGCTTCGCCCGATGTCTTCCCGGTTTCCTTCTTTTTGTCGAGACTACCTTTGCGTGCAGCATCATCGGCTAAAGTGCTTGCCACTATAGTAGCCTCTAGAAAGGTGGCGGGTTTCGCGGATGCAACCATATTGCGAATTGTTGGCGACAATCCCCAGATATACCTTTCTACCTTTTCAGATTCAGGAGTAACCATTCGTGGAACTAACCTCGCCAAATCGTTAAAATGAGAAGTGTAAGTTCTGACATCCAGGCCTTCCATGGTTAGATTCCAGAAGTCTGTCTCGATTCTCTGAATTTCACTGCGCGAGCAGTATTCCTTCAGGAGCATCTCCTTAAGTTCGTTCCAGGTCAGACCAAAGGCAGCGTCTTTACCCAGAATTTGAACTTGCGGATTCCCCCAGGACAGGGCTTCATCAAGAAATAAGCAAGAAGTATATCTCATTCGTTGATCAGCCCCATAACCATTGATTGCCATGACAGATTCCATCTTCTCAATCCATCGGGTGATATCTAAGGGTCCTTCAACATCGGTAAATGATCGTGGGTTACAACCCTGGAATGTTTTATATGTACATCCGTGCACTGCTCAATAATGTTAATAGAGATCAGGAATTCATTCCAATGATAACATAACACATGAACTGCTAAAACTTTCCGATCACGTTTTACCTGGAAGATTTCCATTATGTTCCTCACCAAAACCTTGTCCACAAGCACCATGTCCACGTCCCTGACCATCATTAGCGTTGAGCTGTTCCATGGCAGTATTTACGTATGGGGCTATGAGTTGAACCAACTCTTCCAGTGTGGTAGGTAATTTGGTACCCTGTCTTGCTTTTGGCGGCATTTCGTCGTTTCTATTATCATAACAATAATATCCACATAAGACGATAACCAAAAATAATTCAATCATTAGTGGACCGAACATTGCGCATGTGAACTATCCACATATTAATGAGAAAAATTTTAAACCAAAAGTACATCATCGGTAATTGTTAAAGAAATCATTTAAACTCATATTCAGTACAAGGACTGTTCTCGGCATACCTACATCGACATCCATAAACAAGTTCATATAAAGTTCCCAATTAATATCCAAAGATGAAACTGGCACGCAGGCCACAAACACGAAGAACATTAAAAGAAATGTCTAATAGTACAACCCATCAAACAATGAAACAAGCAAACAAATGATTAATCATCCACCCCTCAGACCTAGAGACTCTAACATCTCCTGGACAAGCTTCTCCAAATCCACAACCCTCCAGTGCGTCTCATCTCTTGCGGTGTGATCTATAACCCTCAACTCCTCATGGTGGTCCATCTGTTCCTCGTGGTATTTCGCCTTTCCTTTGGCTGTGTCAAGGTCTTTGCGCAATGCGCCGAGCTGTCGATCACAATGGCAATATCAATCTATCCTATCTCCAGCGGGCCTAATCCTCTTCCTATGACGATAATAAACCAACAACGGCATCGAAGAAGTGCATGACTCTATAACAGGCAAGGAAGACTCAGACAAAACAAGCGGAGGGATCTCAGTAGCAGGGTCGATCACAACAGCAGGTGGGATGACTGATGGCTCTAAGGGTCGAGCTGTAACGATAGTGGCGTCCACCACTGGTGCGATACTAGAAGATCCTCCGATAGTAGGGACACTCCTGATCACGTCATCGATAACTGGTACAGTGCCAGATGATCGTCCCGTCTCATGAGTTGAGAGAGGTACATCATCATCATCTATCCACCGTTGCTAGTGAAGGCGCATCAGGGGTCTCCCTGGCTGGCAAAAGCAGCAGGGTTGATGTGGAAAGATGAGGTAAGCTCGGTAGTACCAACCATCTAGGGAGTCGTGATAGGTATCTCTGGCGGCGTAGGTCTGGGTGAAGTCTCGAAATCTGGCTCGTAATCTGAGTCGTGGATCTCGATGACCTCGTGTTCGTGCGACATCTGTGACACACATATAATCGTACAAGTAAGTGCGTGATCAACATAAACAGTAACAATTAAAGTCAAATAAACAGAAAATCACATATGCACATAAAACACATAATGGTTTTCATACATGGTAAAATATTTTCTATGTTTATTTAAAATCTCGGCTTCGAGAATTTTGGACTTTATATCTCAAAATTCTTCGGTTGAAGTCTAGTGTTTATCACGAAAACATCTAGTTCGCTAACAACCAATGGCTCTGATACCAACTTCTGTCACACCCCAAAATACGTCGCAGCGGAATATTTAAACGTAGTGGAGACGGAAGTTGGTGCCCATTTATATCTTTTCGATCGATGCACTCTTTTGTTGGACATTTTGACATATTTTAAAACATAACTATTAAACATTACATTTTTAAAAAGTCACGTCACAGCCACATAAGTTAAGTTGTTTTGATCCTCGCGGATCTTATTACAAACGTCCCAGATAGTTTAAAAGTTGTCCAACATAATTAAACATAACAACATGCATCATCATCCACAAGATACGCCATGATTTCCCAAAGCCGATTTCATATACCTGTAGAACACGTTAAAATCAAGTGTCAACACAAAGGAAGGTGAGTTCACTTATTCGTTTACTACCAAATTTTATTCCAAGGAAAACTTTATAATTAGGTGTTTATTAGAAAACATCCATGTAACTTTAGAAAGTCCATTTTATTCCTTTGATAAAATCCATGGGCCTTCCATCGGGTCATTACTCTGACAATAGTAATACTGCCCAGGTTTTGTATATTAAATTATAGCGTCAACTTTCAGACTCGTATGTTAGCTAGACGATACGAACTATATATTAACCATGGAGGGATAATCAAAGCTAGACAATAAACAGAATTTAAGTTCGTCGTTTGACATTGACTCGGGGCAACCGGTCACGACGGGGTTGTCAACCCGATAGATCTACCAACAATTCATCGCGTGCAATACTTAAATGATTAGACGACATCATGGGCACATGGTTCTTTCTCGAAGAACAATATGATGTCTGCCTCACATACAATATATATATATCCTACTAATATGACACTTTAATACACGATGTTGAACGAATCCCCTGAAATCCCCGACGAAATGTAAGCCTATGCTGATACTTACTCTCTTGAGACCAAACAATATTCGTACCAACTACACGGTCGTTTTCCCCCAAACACCGTGCCCAATTCTGTTTCCACCCGAAACGTATTTATTCTTCAAAACCATTTCATCCCGAAATATATATATATATATGTATATATGTATATATATATGTATATATGTATATATATATATATATATGGAGGAGTTCATGCGAGAACCACCCTTATTGCCAGAACCGCGAGAACCAATGTGAACACAACCTAAATGTGAGTGTTTAGAGGGGTGTTCGGCCGAAGGTTTTCAAAGAAAGAGAGAGGGTGAAAATTTGAAATGCATTCTTGGAAGGATGAGTGAATATGAGGACATAATCAAGATTAATCATCATGCATCTTCCCTAGGTTGGACAAGTGTCCGTATTGCAAGAAACTAGAGAAACATGGCAGCCCAAAGTGCCGCCACCCATGCCCTCTCTCTCATATTATATATATATACATATACATATACATATACATATACATATACATATTATATCTAAATTAGCTCACAAACAGGTATTTTACTGATTACCGGGTATTTTATCTAGCGTTTTAATCCCGTTTTAATGCGTTTTAAATTATTTTTATCATCCTATAAAAATAATCGCTCAAAATTATTACTGAAATAATTAACAGTTGCCTTGACTGGTTGCGTTGTCAGTATTTGGCAGTATGCGCGCTGTGTTGCGCGGTACACATTAAAAATCGCAAAAATAGGAATTTAAGCTTTTTTTTATCTATTTTTGTCATTCTATAAGAATAAAATTATCAAATTATTGCTACAATGATTTTCAGTTGTCTTGACGGGCGGTGTTGACAATATTTTGTCGGTATACGCGCTGCATTGCGCGGTACGCGCTTAAATTCGAAAAATAGAGTTTCTTAGCGTTTTAATTCATTTTTCCTCACGAATAGGATTAAAATTATTATTTTAATCATAACAGACTATTTTTAGGGTTTTAAAACTGTCCGGGTGGTCACCGATGTTCGTTTCGCATTTTAACCGTTACGCGAGAAGCGTTTATCTTATCGTTGCCAAGATAATTTTTATCAAAGTGTAATTTTTCCAACACATTAAATTTCTCATATAAAAATCATAACCAGTAAAATATAGCCCTATAACCTATTCACAATACGTGCTACAATTGTATGGTACGGCCTGAAGAGCCGGGTGTCACAATTTTCGTACGTATAAATACATTCCGGAATACGACACCGTTACTTGGAAAAAATATACAAGTATAAGAATACGAATACAAATACACCCATCCTTGGGAAGGATATACATGTACAAATACGCTTATGTGTCAAGTTGAAATATATTATTTTAACAATTACACCAAAATGTAATAAATATAATTTAAGTTAAAATATTTATTATTTTGACAAATAATTATATACTTGGAATAGCATTGGTGACACAAAGAAACATAACTCAAAAATACTAAATAAGATGAAGGTCAAGGCACGACCCACCCGTCTAATGAACCATAGTACGCATGTAGGTAGTCGTGCGTTCTAGAGGAAGCTTTGAGTTACATTGGATACGAAGAACACAAAACTGTGAGTTTATGTCCCCCTTTTCTCTTACTGTTTTCGGTTTTATAACTTCGGGGGTGAAATACATGTTACAAATATTTCGATGATTTCAAACGGTATGGTTAGCTAAGGAATGAACTGCTAGATCATGTGAATGGGTAGGCGATTAACCTAAGACCATTAATCCTTGTATAAGGACCGAAGGGCATGAGTGATAGATCTATTGGGTGTTGCGAACCCCACCCATGGGCCTGCGAGTTGGCCGCATGTGGTGACTATGTCATTTCACCGGAGGGCCCGGTACGAAATACGCATAAAGGGTGAGTGCTTCCTATACCATGTCACATATATTAATGTATTAGCTACACATTAATTGATCTGTTTCCTTGTTGCGTCATACCAGTTTACAAGTACATACATACATACTTACAAATGTTTTCAAGGATACTCGTGCACACATACAAAACACATGAACTCGCTCAACTTTTGTTGATGTTTTCAAACTACATGTATTTCAGGAAATTAAGTATGGATCTGGCGGACGTTGAAGATTACAAGTCATGTCTCTAATAAAAGGTGTCATCCGAAGTCGAAGGGTTTGGGTTATGTATTTTATCTTGGATAAGATTCATGGCTCGAAACCTAGTTTGTTTGTGTCTCTTGTGAAGTCCAGTATGGAACTTTAAGCTTTGGTTGTCATGTGATCTAAACTTAAAGTCTTAGTTAGATATTAAACAACGACGGTTGTATTATTTTGAAAACTATCTATGGATGAACATCTTGGTTTTATCATATAGTTGCTTGTTATGGTTGAATGCAATGATATTAAGCAAGCCACACCAAATCACGCTTCCGCAAAAAGTCAGGGTGTGACACTATGAACAGATCATTAATGTTTTGCAAGGACATTAGTATGTGCGGTGGCGTAGGAAGCACTGCATGCGGCCACACAAGGACCCATGAGTGGGGCTCGCTAGACCCGATAGATCTACCACTTCTGTCCCTTGGTCTTAAACAAAATTAATGGCACTTAGGAGAGATACTACCCATCCACATGATCTAACAGTTCATTCCCTAGCTAAACCCTACCATTGAAAATGTATTTCACCCCCGAAAGTTATAAATCCGAAAACAGTTAAAAGAAAAGGGGGGCATGAACTCACTGGGTGTCCCGTTCTTCAAACGCAGACCAACCCAGTCCCGTTGTTATAACTAGGACGATCCCGTCCCTAGTCATGAAAATCATTCACGTTTTGAAAATAAGCATTTGTTTTGTAAAACCGATATATTTAGTATAAATCATTCGCAAACCATTTGAGTTCCTTGAAATCCAGTCGTAACATGATTTAGAAATATGAGTTTTCGTTTATCAGAAAATTGTTTACTTTTGCAAAACTTGCATGTCTTTCCACCCCCGAAAACATTTATAAAAATGTAAAACCATAAAATGTGGGGGTTATGAACTCACAAATTTACGTCAGCAGCCTCGTGTACTCAAAGTCTCTATCTACGGGTCGTATCACTACCTACACATGTGCTATGTTTTATTAGACACTTAGGTCGTGTAACGACTGTCGCAACCCCCACCCCCTATCTGTCCCAGGAATGGGAGGTCGCGAGACCAGTTTTGGTGGTATCATTTGTTTATCAATTTGGCAGCGGAAATTTCCTCAGGACCGTAGTTAAGAAATATTTATCAGAGTAAATACCACACTTTTATAATATTAAACATATTGGGATAAAACCCAAGTTTTCATTACAAACATTTTTCATAGGAAAAATCCCTATTTTATTGAATAAAACATCTTCTTTTATTTAGGTAACTTTTATAGCCACTTTTTCCAAGCCTTCAGTGCAGTCCAACTGCTTTCTAGTTGGCTTTCACATTTTGTTACCTGAAACGCGTTTAAAAACATTTTGTCAGTGGGAAATACTGGTGAGTGAATCCCAGTTTAATCAAGAAGAGTTTTATCCTTTAAACAATATTGAGAGTTATTACAATGTTTATATCTACACAATTACTCATTCAGTACTTGCCACTCGACCGTATCTGTGGCTATGGTCATATCACACATTGGCTAACCCATTGTCCAATTGTGAAGATTATCAAGTAATGTATACAAAACCCCATAATACCGGCAGTAATTGAACAATTACAAAGACTCAATCACTGCTTAATCGCATTGTAAAATATATAAGGTTTGATAAAAACAATTTACAAAAAGGAGATTACTCACATTGTTGTCTTAGGTTTTCTGTAAGGGTTTCCTGGTGATTATCTATTAATTACACAAATGTACATATGTTAGTATAATAACCCAATATTTACATTAGTAATACCCTCCCCGAGACGGCATTCCAACGACTACGTCGGGGCAGAACCTCCACAGCCGTTATGGAACCCTAGATCAATCGGGCAGCGTATCTAATACATAACCGGGGTTATAATATTTACAACGGAGAAGAACTTCGTCAATTAGGGGGTATTATGCCCGGAAATAGCTTATACTATGTAAAAAGTCGAGAGAGAAAAGAAATGTGAGCGATCGGAAACTGAAGCCGATGCCCTCAATTTATAGGGCTGTATTTGGGGTCCCTCGTGCCCCGCGTAAGCTTAGGCTAAGGCTTACGCGGCCCGTGTAGTAGGGGTGTAGGCCTTAGCTCTGATTGGTCATCACCACTAGCTTCGACACGATCGTGACACGTGTCGGCTCAGGGCTGCGCCTCGTTGCAGGGCTGTCGCACCCCGCGTAGACCCAGGTGTGGTCTTACGCGGCCCGTGCGACACAAAAACTTTGTTTTCATTTAATTTTTAATGTTATATCGTATTTTGGGCTCGGTTTTCACATACGAGCTTATTTTAGGACATATAGGGATATTTTAAAATATTTTAGGGTGTCAGAAAATATTTTGGAGGGTTGTTATATCCTCCCCACCTTGTTTTAGAGCTCGTCCTCGAGATCTACTGGAACAAGTGTGGATATTTCCTTTTCATTTCTGATTCAAGCTCCCATGTGTACTCTGGTCCTCTTTTGGAGTCTCAATTCACTTTGACCAGAACTAATCTCATGTACTTGAGGTTCTTAACTTTCCTGTCTTCAATCTGTAGAGGCTTCTCTACAAATTTTAACTGTTCATTTACCTCTATATCCTTAAGAGGTACTACAAGTGATTCATCAGCTAAACACTTCTTGAGATAAGATACATGAAATACATCAAGTATTCCTGCCATTTCCTCTGGCAGTTGTAGCTGATAAGCTACAGGTCCTATTCTTTTAATAATCTCAAAAGGTCCAACATACCTGGGACTTAGCTTTCCCCTTTTTATGAATCTTACCACTCCTTTCCAAGGAGAGACTTTCAATAACACTTTATCTCCTACCTGAAATTCCAATGGCTTTCGTCGGTTATCAGCATAACTCTTTTGTCGATCACGTGCTGCTTTCAGTCGTTCCTTAACTTGAATGATCTTGTCTATTGTTTCTTGTACTATCTCAGGTCCAAATAGTTGTTTTTCTCCAATTTCTGCCCAACAGACTAGCGTTCGGCACTTTCGTCCATAAAGTGCTTCGAATGGTGCAACATTGATACTTGTATGATAACTGTTATTATAAGAAAATTCTATCAATGGTAAATGATCGTCCCAATTACCTCCGAAATCAATTACACAAGCTCTAAGCATGTCTTCCATTGTCTGAATTGTCCTTTCACTTT
>JARYGA010017451.1:0-22626 GCA_030545235.1 Helianthus tuberosus
GGAAGACATGCTGAGAGCGTGTGTTATGGATTTGGGTGGTAGCTGGGATAAGCATTTGCCTTTGGTCGAATTTTCATACAACAACAGCTACCACACCAGTATTGGTGCCGCGCCATTTGAAGCTCTTTACGGACGCAAGTACCGATCACCCCTATGCTGGGCTGACGCAGGTGATAGGCAGCTTGCTGGTCCCGAAATTGTCCAAGAGACGACAGACAAGATTGCGCAGATTCGAAAACGCATCGAAGCAGCTCGCCACAGACAGAAAGCGTATGCAGATCCAAACCGGAAACACTTGGAGTTCCAAGTTGGAGAAATGGTTTTATTGAAAGTTTCACCCTGGAAGGGTGTGGCACGCTTTGGAAAGCGTGGGAAGTTAAATCCGCGCTACATTGGTCCTTTCAGAATTTTGGAAAGAATAGGACTAGTAGCATACAAGCTGGACTTGCCTGCCGAACTCCAGTCAGTTCACGATACATTTCATGTATCCAACCTGAAGAAAAGTCCAACTCAAGATACCATTGCCATTCCCATCGACGAGATTCATGTTGACGACACGCTCCATTTCGTTGAAGAACCGGTTGAGGTTACGGATTGGAAAGTAAACAAGACCCGTCGGAGCAGTGTCAAGCTCGTCAAAGTTCGTTGGAATGCCAGACATGGTCCTGAATACACCTGGGAGCGTGAGGACCGGATGAAAGAGAAATACCCCCACCTATTTCCTAAGAACCCTGCATCTACAAGCAGAACTTAAAATTTCGGGACGAAATTTTTCTAACGGGGGGAGAATGTGACAACCCTCACTAAACCAGGTATCCGTACGACTTAATTAATAATTAATTACTGCTTAATTACTGTGCTTGTTTGAAATTACTGATGAACTGCTATTTGATTTTTGATACATGCATGTACCTGCATCATACTTTACTTACCGTCACTACATTATTTACATGCTAAACCTTAGTGACAAACATGATGCACCAAAAGCTCAGTAGCACAATGAACGGATAACCTATTGAACATGCTGATAAAGCCAGCATCAGGCAGACACTGCCTCTAAGGCCTGTATGAGCCAGAAATATTTTACTACAGTAGTGGTGAGTGTAGGGATACAAGGGTTGTAGAACTGCGTCTATAGGAATAAGTTACAATGACTGGATGTGCCTAAAACGTGCTCCAAGCACAAAAACTCAGCACTTTAATAAACAATCCAGCTTTTAGCTGACTAATAAAGTGCCAAGACATGAGAAAAATATTACTAGACACTATCCAAAGTGTCAGGAATAAGTTGTGTCACTAAAAATAATTATAACGACACTTTAAAGCTTTGTTAAGCACTTTAACGGATTACTATCCAACCGAACAACCGGACTATACCGGGAACATGAAAATATTGTTAATAACATTATTTGTCTTTTTCTGAGCCAGTTAGGGTCCCTGAATACCCTAACACCCGCCATAAAGCACAACACATTAGTAACCGAGTTAATCACTTAACTAACTAGATTAACCTAACTTTACACTAACTATTTTGGTTGGATTTGAACTAGCTACCCCCCCCCCCCCTTAACCAAACCGTCCCCAAGAGGGGGGACACCCTTTGTACCCTTATGATTATTTTAATCTTCTTGTTTAATATCTAAGTAGCATAAAATCCAATGGACCATGACCTTAACTTTGCCTATAAGTTCTAACTCTTGCACACATGATCATTCACTACACAACTCACAACAACACTCCCTCTCTCTCTCTCTAGAAAGCTCACGGCCGAACACCCTCTTGCACCCATCAATTTTTCGAGCTTTGATCTTCACATTCCAAGTTCATACAAGCGTTAAGGATCACGTATAAGGAGGCTTGGTGCATTCGGAAGGCGAAGGACCTCACTCTATTGCTTTTATCCACTCACTTTGCGTCTAGATTCTTCCCTAGCCTCGAGCTAGTAGTAAGTTTCTTGAATCACACTCTCGAACTATTTTGAAGTGGTTAATAAGATTTGTAACGGTTAAAACTCGTAATCTTGCAAAATGACACACAAAAGTTTACTAAAAATGCTTGTAATGATGGTTAAAAACTCATATGTTGTGTAAATCTTGTAGTAATTGATTTGTGTGATTATTTGGACCCGATCTATGTTGTGGTAGCTCGGATCGTCATTTAACCCGGATTGGTCATGACCTTGGATCATGACATAAGGTTGTTTTGGAAGTAACAAGGGTTAAAGGATGAAACTCTACCACACACGAATCATGAACTTGTGTAAAAGCGTTTTAGCTTGTGAAATAGTGTTTAAAACTAGTAGATCTACGTATCTACAAGGGGTATTTTCAAAGAACCAAGTATCAAAGAAATCATGTTTTCTAAAGACGGATCTTACACTAACACGAATGATTTTTAGAACACACAAGTGTGTAAACACTTGTGTAGCACACACTTTCGACAAAATAACTATTTTTGAAAAAGGATGACGAGAAGTTGTAAAGACGGAACTTCCCTAAAAACGAGGTTTTTACAAAATCGGATTGCTTTATATAAAGATCCTCTTAAAGTATTGGGATTTACATCATAGTGTTGGAAAACTACAAGTTCATGAGATTCTTGCGAATTACATGTTTATTAACTAGTTTGATGCGTTGAATATTGCTTTGGTTAAATAAGAAAAATGGTTGATTTGATTATAAAAGAAAATGATACGCTTGAAAGCGTGGCCACCTCCAGTTACAGAGGAAACTCTGGCGAAATTTTTCTAAAACCTAACACTTAGAATTATTTTCACTATAAGTGTTAGAAATACTTTTCGACTTGTTTTCAAATTATAGATTTCGCCACGACTTTATTTACAAAACATCGGAGGTGGGATTTCACAAAATAAAACTTGGTAAATATATATTTAGTATATATTTTTCATAAAGTCACTTGATATGTGTTTATGATTATTTTGTGAAAATACTAGTATTATTTTTAGGGTAAAAATAATACTACCGAATGTTAATGGATCCAAAATAATACGAACGTCTCTACGATAAATATATAAGTTACACCGGTAATTATTATTACCACTCGATCGTTAAAACGTAACTTACGCATTTTAAGAAAATATGACTTAACGCGTATTTTTGTCAAGGTATTATTTTGGGGAAAATTATGTGTAATAGAAAATATAATATTTTTGAGAAGAATATTCATATTTTGGAGTTAGAAATAAAATATATTTTAAGTGAGACTTAATAATATATTTCGAAATTATACGAACACACATGTATTAAATCCCCCATCCTTGGGAAGGAAAATAAATACCAAGTATTTACTAAATGTAAACACGAAATAGTTGTCTAACTATTTCCCAAAAACTTAAACCATAAAGCTAAGGCACGACCGTCCATCTAATAGAATTAGTACGTGTAGGTCGTCACACAGCTGCTTGATCAGGAGACATACTTGGTAGAGACGCACCACTGTGAGTTCATGTACCCCTTTTCTCTTAACTGTTTTCAGTTTTTAACTGCGGGGGTGAAATACATGTTACTTTGATTACAAGTACTTTATACATGGTATGGTTAGCGTAAGGAGGTTTACTACTTAGATCATGTGAGTGGGTAGGAGCAACATGAGGCCATTAGTCCTCATGGTAGGACCGAGGGACAGGAGCGGTAGATCTATCTGGGTGTAGCGAGCCCAGCCCCAGGCCAAACTAGAAACGGACCTCGGGGTGACTTTGTCCACATACTAATGCCGTGGCAAAATCTGCTAGGTTTGAGTCTCCCTACTTGCACTTCACATATATCAGTGGCCTTGCAAACCATTGGTGATCTCAATTCCCTTATTTGCTACATACCAAGACTATTTTTATACTTACAAAGGTTTATTTACTCACTTACACATGAACTCGCTCAACATTATTGTTGATTTTTCAACTTACATGTATTTCAGGGAATTAAAGGATCTGGCGCGGTATGACACGTTTTCCCGCTGCACTAGTTACGAGGTCATCCAGGTTTAGGGAATGTGACTCTTTCCTGGACAAGTCACAGTCCTTAAACTATGCTTATGTTATGTTGTGTTTGTTGGACAATGTTTATGTCGTTAGGATGTGTTTCCGTTAAGACAATGTTGTTGTATTTGGTTTTTTTAAAACTTAATCGAATGGATGATCTTGCATAATTTTATTTCATATAGCTTGTTATGGTTAAGCTATGGTATTAAGAAGTCACACCAAATTAACCACGCTTCCGCAAAGCCAGGGTGTGACAAAATATGTGTTGAAGTCCTTCGTCGTAAATGATGGGATTAAAGTTGACTAAAACGCCCTTGGTTGGTATATTGGGCGAACGATCTTAAAAGTATTTAGGAAACAAGTTATTCGATTAGTGTAATGTTTTAGACAAGTATGGAAGTGAGAAGTATGGTCTTTGTAAGTCATAGACCTTAAAATGCGTAAATACCCTTAACGGGTCAAAATAAGCATATGAACGATAATGGATTAAGAGGATGCAAGACATCCAAGAATTTAGCCTTTTATGATAGACGTACCTAATATTATTAGGTTCATAAGAAGTTATGGTCGAACAAACAAGTTATGTTGATAAATGCATGAACGGGTCGAAATTTGGTAAGAGGGTAATAAACCGAAGAGTTAAAAGTCTGAAATTTATTATGTCGGATGTTGGATTTTTAACTCCACTAGATGGAGAATTAAATTACGGACGTATAGGAAAAAGAATCGGGTAAAACGGATAAAAAACGAGAGAGTTATGCTCGTTTCCGTAAAATCCGAACGTGCTGCGAACATGCAGCAACCAGCTGCAAACTTTCTGCTCAAACAGGGGCGTCGCGCCACGCGACGGGGGGGTCACGCGACGCGACGGGTTGTTTTTCGCCGGAAGTTGTTTTCGTGTCTCGTTTTGTCTCGGGAACTCGTTTAAACGCGTTTTAAGTTGCGTATGACTAATTAAATTTACGTTTTTATGAACTGGAGGGTATGCACATGTGTAGATAGGTATGTAGGTATGTTTATAAGTTTGTGAACAAGTGCGTGGATATATGATGGTATGCATGAGAGTAGGCATGTATGGGTTTAGTATGGTGCAAGTAGGGATGTATGTATGTATATGTGTATAATGTCATGAGCATACGTAATGGTGTTGGTATGTGTATATGTAGATACGTATATAATGATGTAGATGTATTTATATGTAGGTATGCATGTAGGTTGGCAAGTAAGTGCGTGAGTATGTATGCAAATAGGTACGTGTGCATGTGTGTACATATGTATGTATGGAGATAATATGTATGAAGTTTAGATATATATGTAAGTCATTCAGTATGATTAAGTTTGTACGTTGTTAATTGTGTATCTGGAGTTTTAGGGGTAATGCAGGTACAGTGTCGAAGACTCAATAGAGGCGGGGTACTCAGAAGGAACGTTTAATGTAAATGAATAATGGAACGGAAATAATCCAAGGCTAAGTATTGTTTATATTGATAACATATTAATGTCTTGTATGTATTTGGTGAGTGCAGGTGGTTCGAGCCAGATTATCATATTGAAGAGGAGCGATCTAAGATCGAGTCATAAGATAGATTGTACGGGAGTGATGAATACGTAGCTGAGTGAAGATAGGTTAAGTTTTCTTATTGTAAATGAGTATAATAAACATATTTATTGTAAAATGATTAACCTTAGAAATGATTTTAAGTGCGTCAAGGTGTTTGTAACGAAAGAAATTTTTATGGTACGAATTTCCGCTGCGATTTTAGTCAAATACGAATTAGGGTCTAACAAGTTGGTATCAGAGCCCTGGTTTGAGAGAATCAAGTACGAGAAAGTAAGTACTTGAACTCAAACTTGTGTGCTCTTGAGATAAGAAACCCCATACAATCTAAGACTCGATCAAGATCCAAAGGTAAAAGTTAATGTAAGTATGTACTTATGTATACGTATAAAGAAACTGACGGTTTTGTATGTGCAAGGTAAGCATAAGTGTTGGAAGAGGATGATCTGTGAATGCAGTCTAGGATAAGTACTAAGGCAGGCAAAGAGGTAATAAGACAAAATTGAATCCAGGTACGTAAATTCGATATGTGGGTATATGTAATAGTAAAACTCATTAAGGGAAGGAAAATTCTAAATGAAGGATAATGATAGTATAGTAATGAAGTACTGAAAGTGATACACGCGCCGAAACCTAAGCCTACGGACATAAGGCAACAATTACATGAAGGCACGAAACTACTATGTGGATTGTGTACCTGGCCAGTACACGAGAAACGTATGACGTTCGTGATATCATGATAATTGTTACAGGTATGTCCGGTAGAGTTGGGTAGCAGGCGGGCGTGTGGGTAAAATGGGAAGTAAGACTCTCGGGAAATTGAGAGTACTGTGTAAAAATGAAAAACATGCCTGATAAGAATGAAGAATGTTGAATCCGTAATAAATTACGGATCGACAAGATATGAAAGTAATGTTTGAATCCGGGAGACGGATTCAGGGAATGAAAGGTATGAATACAATGTTTGAATCCGTAAGACGGATTCAAGGATGAAAGGCATGGATGATATGTTTGAATCCGTAAGGCGGATTCAATAAATGAAAAAGCATGAATGATGCGTCTGAATCCATGAGACGGATTTCAAAAATATAAAAAGATGAAATTAATCCGCATAAGAAGATGTCGACAGTTTGACCATGATTGAGTCGAAGGGGTCATAGAAATAAGTATAAAGGAAAAAGTGATAGTATAATAGATGAAGTTTGGTATAAGTTACGTGTTAGATATGTTAGTGATTGACTCTTAGAAGTCAGAATGATGACGGGCTGTGACCCGGACAATAACTTGAGTATGGGCGGGGATGGTAAGTTTGGTAAGAAATACGGAAACAATGTAATAAGGTCTTTGCAAGTAAGCATGAGTAGAAGGAAGTACGAGCGTGTACTTCAGTTGTTGAAATGATTAATAGAATTAAAGGATTGCATGTAAGAAATGGAATGTGTGATATGTTATAGTCTGGACGTTGGAGATTGTAGAAGGATTATAAGTGGGTAATCCCCTAGTATAATGAATGTTTAAATGAAATATGCTAACCGCAAAGTTTGTTGATGATAATGTTAGAATTATTGATGTGACGAAACCAATCGTATTGGTAAAAGGATATGCACGAGCAGAAGCTCATTACACGGATGAATGAAACCTGGTCTGTTACGGCTAGTACTCGAGGAGGAGATGAGCGATCTGGGTTGCGGGTCGTTGGTTTGGGAAATGAAAAGAGGTTAGTAAAATGTTTAACTCATGTTGGAGAGATATGAACTAGTACGACACTTATATATATATAAATTAAGTAATGTATGAAGTGAAAGCAATAGTAATGTGAGATGAATGAAATAATTTAAAGGTAACGGAAAGGTATGCAATGTATAAGTAACTGTAGAAAACGTAGAATAAGGTTAACGATAGAGTTAAGTACGTTGGTGTGATTATGAAATAGTAGTTTTGTTATGGTAACAAAACAAAAGTTAAATGCTATACAAAGCATGTAGAGAATGTAATTTTTTTTAACAGATGAGATGGAGATATTAGATCCGTTAAGAGTAGATCATATTAAAGGTTGAAGGAGTATGTGTATTGACCCGTTATTGACAGGTCAAGGAAATGAAAATGATATGTGAAAGTATGATAAGGAAGGTATGGAATTGTTAGGAAGAAGTCAATTGTAAGAAGAATTTATGAATAAAAAATGGATAGTTACCTATTATTATGATTGATCTATCGAAGTTAGCTATAGATGAGTATGTACAAATTTCAAAGTAGAATCGTATAGTTGATGAAAATGATATGAATAATGAAATAAACATAAAGGAATGTTGGTAATGGGAAGTTGCAGAGGTTTCAAGCAAACAAAATGACGAATGAACCGCTAGCTACAAGTGTGTTAGTAGCAAGCATTATTTAGTGAAAGAAACATTAATAAGAACTCTGCGACGGGTTCTTGAAAATGGAGGATAGTCATTGTGATAAATAAGAACTCTGCGACGGGTCATGTCGAGGGGACGTAGAGAAGGAATAATTAGTGTTAAATAAAGGTAAGAAAGGTTTCGGGGACGAAACCTCATTTAAGGTGGGTAGACTTGTAACGCCCCAAAATCCAAATGTTATATATTTGATATATGTCCTTAGGCGTTATATTATGAAATAAATAACTAGAATGTTTAACTGAGTTAAAACTATCAAAAGAGGAAAGTAGTGCCAAATATGTGTTAGAAGTAAACTCGAGGGGTAAAAGTGGATAAGATGAAAGCTGATTTACTAATAAAAGAAATCAACACACAAATAAAACACACATCGTGTGTGTTCGAGAAGGAGCCAGGAGCTCCATGAGAGCTCCACAAACCCTAATCATGAAGATTATCAAATCGGAAGGCAAGATGAAGCTTAAATCCATAACCAACCATGGATTAATGATCACCAACACGAGGGGATCATAAGGTATGTCTTAAATCTAAGATTGGTGATCATGGGTGAAGTGGGTTATGTTCAAATCCGTGAGTTAATATGAAATTAATCATGTACAAGGGTTAGAATCATCGTATAGAACACGGGGTATGTATGGTTTGTGTTAATTTGATGATTAGAGGTGAAACCCGTTAGTTAGGGTAAAGATAATGACTAGAATCACCACCTATGTCAAAGTGTTGTTTAAAGATCGATGTATTATGTGGGTATGATGAATTCTTGTTAGATGAATTAGGGGAAATATGATGATGATATGTTCGATGTTTAATTGTGAATGATACATGATGATTAAGAGTAGGTTTTAATGGGTTATGTATGAATTTAGAAGATGTATGTATGAATTAGTTGTACGTTATGCTTAAAAGGTGGTACGCACATCAAGTGTGTGATAAAATGTGTTTAGTGTCGTCCGTATAGTCGATTATGATGTTACTAGTATATGATGATAAATCGATAGTTAAATATGGTTAATAGTTGACTTTCAAAAGTCAACTAAGTATAATAAACATTATTTGACTCGTTGTCGTAAAGGTAGGATTATAGGATGTCGTATGATACATGTTATAGCAATCCGCGTTAAATGTAATGACATGATGAGTTACATGAAGTTAAACGTATATGGATATGATTATATGAGTTATGTTTGTTAGAAATGACTAATGAAAGTTAAGTGTGAAATATGCGGTTGTTATGATTGTTAACATGTACAAATGAGTGTGCTAATAAGAGCGTGATTTCGATGAAATGAAAGTATAGGAATCACGTCGAGACGGGCTCAAGCATGAGGTGTTAACGAGTCAAGAAAACGCGAGGAATCGGATACGAGTACGGACGCATAAGGTAAGTGATTTCTGTAATCACTTTTTAGTTCGATTAAGTAGTATTGTATTTTTAATTAATGAAACCTGATGTTGGAAGTTAAATATGTGTTGAAGTCCTTCGTCGTAAATGATGGGATTAAAGTTGACTAAAATGCCCTTGGTTGGTATATTGGGCGAACGATCTTAAAAGTAGTTAGGAAACAAGTTATTCGATTAGTGTAATGTTTTAGACAAGTATGGAAGTGAGAAGTATGGTCTTTGTAAGTCATAGACCTTAAAATGCGTAAATACCCTTAACGGGTCAAAATAAGCATATGAACGATAATGGATTAAGAGGATGCAAGACATCCAAGAATTTAGCCTTTTATGATAGACGTACCTAATATTATTAGGTTCATAAGAAGTTATGGTCGAACAAACAAGTTATGTTGATAAATGCATGAACGGGTCAAAATTTGGTAAGAGGGTAATAAACCGAAGAGTTAAAAGTCTGAAATTTATTATGTCGGATGTTGGATTTTTAACTCCACTAGATGGAGAATTAAATTACGGACGTATAGGAAAAAGAATCGGGTAAAACGGATAAAAAACGAGAGAGTTATGCTCGTTTCCGTAAAATCCGAACGTGCTGGGAACATGCAGCAACCAGCTGCAAACTTTCTGCTCAAACAGGGGCGTCGCGCCACGCGACGGGGGGGGGGGGGGGTCGCACGACGCGACGGGTTGTTTTTCGCCGAAAGTTGTTTTCGTGTCTCGTTTTGTCTCGGGAACTCGTTTAAACGCGTTTTAAGTTGCGTATGACTAATTAAATTTACATTTTTATGAACTGGAGGGTATGCACATGTGTAGATAGGTATGTAGGTATGTTTATAAGTTTGTGAACAAGTGCATGGATATATGATGGTATGTATGAGAGTAGGCATGTATGGGTTTAGTATGGTGCAAGTAGGGATGTATGTATGTATATGTGTATAATGTCATGAGCATACGTAATGGTGTTGGTATGTGTATATGTAGATACGTATATAATGATGTAGATGTATTTATATGTAGGTATGCATGTAGGTTGGCAAGTATGTGCGTGAGTGTGTATGCAAATAGGTACGTGTGCATGTGTGTACATATGTATGTATGGAGATAATATGTATGAAGTTTAGGTATATATGTAAGTCATTCAGTATGATTAAGTTTGTACGTTGTTAATTGTGTATCTGGAGTTTTAGGGGTAATGCAGGTACAGTATCGAAGACTCATAAGAGGCGAGGTACTCAGAAGGAACGTTTAATGTAAATGAATAATGGAACGGAAATAATCCAAGGCTAAGTATTGTTTATATTGATAACATATTAATGTCTTGTATGTATTTGGTGAGTGCAGGTGGTTCGAGCCAGATTATCATATTGAAGAGGAGCGATCTAAGATCGAGTCATAAGATAGATTGTACGGGAGTGATGAATACATAACTGAGTGAAGCTAGGTTAAGTTTTCTTATTGTAAATGAGTATAATAAACGTATTTATTGTAAAAGGATTAACCTTAGAAATGATTTTAAGTGCGTCAAGGTGTTTGTAATGAAAGAAATTTTTATGGTACGAATTTCCGCTGCGATTTTAGTCAAATACGAATTAGGGTCTAACAAACCAAAATTCGCATTTTGAGAATTTAGGAGAAAGCTTTTCTTTTCTCAATAATGTCAGAAGTGTATGCAGATGCTCTGCATGTTCCTCTTTACTCTTAGAGTAAATTAGAATATCATCTATAAAGACAATTATGAATTTATCCAGGTATGGCTTACATATCCTGTTCATCATGTCCATAAATGCGGCTGGGGCATTGGTTAAACCAAATGGCATGACTGTAAATTCATAATGACCGTACCTTGTTTTGAAAGCGGTTTTAGGAATGTCCTCTTCATGTACTTTCAATTGATGATATCTTGAACGTAAGTCGATCTTAAAAAAGAATCGAGCTCCTTGAAGTTGATCGAACAGGTCAATCGATTCTCGGTAGTGGGTACCGATTTTTAATCGTAACCTTGTTTAATTCCCGGTAATCAATGCACATACGCATTGATCCGTCCTTATTCTTGACAAACAGTACCGGTGCTCCCCATGGCGATGAACTAGGTTGTATGAAACCTTTTCCGAGCAGTTCGTCCAACTATTTCTTTAGTTCCTGCATCTCCGTCGGTGCTAATTGGTATGGTGCTTTGAAAATCGGTGCCATTCCTGGTATAAGGTGAATCCTAAATTCAACCACTCGATCTGGCGGTAGTCCAGGTAACTCTTCTGGAAAAACGTCTAAGAATGTAGATACTACGGGAATATCTTTTAATTCTTTTCCTTTAGTGTTAATGATTGCCAAAATCATATACACTATTTCTCCTTTTCTTGCACAGCTTGCAGTTTTCATCACATAGATGAATTTTGTTGACCTGGCTGGCTTATCTCCTTTAATTGTGATCTTTTCACCTTTTGGTGTACTTACTTGTACAGACTTTTGATCACATAAAATACTCGCATGATTGGCTACCAACCAATCCATTCCTAATACAACATCGAATCCGGCTAGATTCATTGGAAAAAGATTAGCAGTAAATTTCTGGTCTAGAATTTCTATCCTTGCTCCCTGCATGATTTCGCTTATCTTAATAGAATCTCCATTGGCTGTCTCCATTAGACAGTCTTGTTGAAGTTTAGCTAATTCTTGGTGGAGAAGTTTGTAGAAAGAAGTATTAATAAAACTTTGGTTTGCACCAGAATCAAATAAAACTTTGGCAAAAATATCATTAACTAAAAACGTACCGGCAATCACATCCAGAATCATTTTGGCTTCTTCGGCTGTTAGGACGAATGCTCACTCTAGCATTCTTCTTGGGTCCTTCAGTTGCCTTAGATTTGTTGGTTGTCGCTAGAGCTAGTTTCAGACAGTTCGATTTGATATGACCAGCTTCTCCACAATTGAAGCATAGCCTATTGCTAGCTTTCTTCCTACAGTTTTCTACCTTATGTCCTGGGTACTTGCAAAAGTTGCAGGACACAACACACTTTCCTGAGTACTTCTTTTTACAATACTTGCAGTAGGGTGCAGAGGAAGAACCTGTACCTTTCCCACGGTTGGAATTACCGTAGCGAAATTCTTGGGTAAGCCTTTGAGCTAGGTTCTTTCTCTGGTTTTCCTCTTGTGTACATACCAATTCATCAGTCAAGGTATTAGCCAGTTCTACTGCTTCTTCTATGGTTTGTGGCCTAGTTGCCTTGACTACGTGTCTGATCTCATTAATTAATCCCCAGATGCACTGGGAGATTAACACTGGCTCAGGTGAGGCTAAGGTTGGTACTATCCTAGCATATTCAAAGTATATGGTAGTGTACTCCCTGCAGTCTATTCCAATCATTTTGTGCTTTAGGAACTTATTGGCGATTTGTTCCTTTTCATGAGGAGGACAAAATTTTCTTTCAACTATGTCTTTAAAGTTGGTCCATTCCATATTATATACTCTGTCACTTACTCTAGATTGGAGAATAATATTCCACCATTCTAAGGCTGCATTCTTAAAAAGATTAGAAGCAAACATAATTTTATCTTCATCTGCACATTTACTTATTTTTATAACTGCTTCTGTCTTTTCTATTCAACGCAAGGCTGAAATAGCTCCTTCATTGCCTGAGAATTCTATTGGTTTGCAGGCCAAGAATTCTTTATAAGAACAACCATACGAGATGATTCTTCTTCTTTTTGGAATTGGAGCTTGGTTTATTGGTCCGTGATTTTCATTCACACTGTGACTTGGTTCAGTAGGTTGACGTTTACTTCCAATTACAGAATTATTATTTTCTGCTTCTTTAATAGTCTTGATAATATAGGGCATAGCATCTATGATTCCTTGTGCGACTATATGTTCGATGGCACTTTTATTCACTTGGTTCCCGTTATTATCATTATTCTAGTTCTCCTGATTTACTTTGTTGTCCATCCGAATTATAAACGTTTATCAGGTATTAATAACATAGAACAGAATTCAATACAAACAATCACACAAGTAGATTGATCAAAAACGTCGAACATTGCGACTTTACTCTTTTTATATATCTATATATATTCGTCGGTTACAAATTACAACTGAAAATTAAACACACTAGTAATTATGCATCGATATCTATTTTAGTCTATCTATTTTAGTTGGTTATATATTATTACTATTATATTATTATTATTATTATTATTATTATTTTTATATCAAAGTACAAATTACACACACACACACACACACACACACACACACACACACACACATATATATATATATATATATATATTATTCTAGGTGTCGTTCATCCAATACTGCATCTCACGCTCGTCATATTTCCAAACGAGCTTCTCTCCTATCTGACGGATTCTATTTCCTTCTTCAACTAACTCATCGCCCCAGTGGCAAAGTTCCTGCATATTTTCTTCACTCATGGGTGGTAGTGGGGCTGGCACTGGGTCAGGGTATCGAGGTATGGGTTGTCCGTAAGGATATGGGTTACTTAGTACACTCTGAATATACCAGTCGTCATTCCAGAATGGGTCTAGAGGTTTAGGTCGGTATACTGAGCTATGGGGTTTGGTGCGGGAATTCTAGGGATCTCATAGGGGTCGAATGCTGGGATTGGGAATTGGCCTTCCTGGTTGGGTTCTAACTCCATTTGTTGGTCGGAAAATAAGGGTAATAGTGGTGGTTCAGCTATTTGGTTCAGATTTGGGTCTGCTGCTGTAGTGGCTAACATATAGAAATCTGCTAACTGCCTATCAAGTTCTTCTTCCCACAATGGTCTATTAACTCCTTCCTGGTTTTGTGCCTTTACTTCCCTATTCACTTTCACTAATGCTCTCTGTTGTTGTAATTTATTCATTCTTTTCCTCCTCTCATGTGCTCCTCTACTAAACCATCCTCTCTTTTTAGGAGGGAATGGTTCCTCAGACTGTGCCTTAAAGATAAAAATTCCTTCCTCAGTATCAGCAGAGTATCCTGAGGGGGTTGGCTGAGATGAGGTTCCTTCATCTTTTTGGGAACTAGCTAATTGACGATAAGCGTCGGATGTACCTTGCTCACTCATACTGTAAACTAACAAAGTGTCAAATGACACAAAATAATAATATACATATTTACACAGAATCACATAAATTTATTTCCTAACATAATTGATTAAAATTTAGGTATTAGCAGAACACCTCAGTGGCTTAAACCAGTGGCTGTAGCTCTGATACCACTCTCTGTCGCAGCCCCCGACCCCTACCCCGGGAGCAAGCGCCGCGAGATCAGATCAAGTGGTATCGGTGTTTATTAATTTGGTAGCGGAAATGAGACATCAGGACCATAGTTAGGAAATAGTATCAGAGTTTCAAACACCAATTTTTATAAAAAATAAATGGGATAAAACCCAAGTTTCATTTACAATACATTTATAGGGGTAAACCCTAATTACTGAAAATAAAAATCTCCTTTTTATTTAGGTAACTTTTATAGCCACTTCTTTAAGCCTTCAGTGCTCTCCATCTGGATTCTATTAGCTTCACATTAAGTTACCTGAAACGCATTTTAAAAAGATTTTATCAGCAAGAAATACTGGTGAGTGCATCCCAGTTTAATCAAAATAGGTTTTATAGCTTTACAGTATTGAGAGTAATTACAATGTTTATATCTACCCAATTACTCGGTCACTTGTCACTCGACGGATCTGTGACTATGGTCATATCACACATTGGATACCCGTGCCCAATTATGAAGGTTATCAAGTACTGTATATAAACCCCATAATACTGGCAGCAATTATAGATTACAAAAACTCAATCACTGTAAGTATAATTTAAAAAAATTGAGGTTTTGGTAAAACAGTTTGGTAGAAAATGACTCACAAAAATGGTTTACAAAAAGAGAATGTACTCAAATTGCTGACTTAGATAATACTATAGCTTCCTGATGATTCTCCTGGTTATTATCTAAATAAATTAAACAATGCACACGTGTTAGTAAGATAACCCAAATCACATTAGCCATACAACACGAGACAGAACTCCAATGAACTGAGTCAGGCAGAGCCTTGACATGCATTACGGATCCCTAGATCAATCGGGTAGGGTAACAAATACGTGATCGGGGGTTATAATACTTACAACGAGGCAGAGGTTCACTTTTTAGGGGGTATTATTACCGATAATTTGTAGGATCGTTTTCAGACCCGAACGAGTCGATCAAAAGAGTTTTTCTCAATACGAAAGGCGGAAACAGACGTATCGAGTTCAATTCATCTAGAATATCACTTTAAACTGTCTTTAGATTGATATAAGATCGATTACAATGTTGTAGACACTTCGGTAGAGCTTCGCTACCGGAATCAGAATCGTTACAAATGAAATCAGATCAAGGGTATTTATAGGCTAGGTAATTTCGCTTGAACATGTTCAAGCGGAATCACTTTCAAGCGGAATTAGTGATTTCATTTGAAATGGTCTTGCTGATTTCGTGCGGAATTACAAATGTTAATTCCGTGCGAAATTACTTCTTAACCTAATTTTGACATTTTTCTCGTATTGCGTGCCCTGATCTATCTAATACAAAGCAAGACTCGATACAAGACGAAGTCGACAGACGCATGCACCAACAGACTCCCCCTCGAATGTTGACGAGTCTTCAGTGTCGAGTCTTCAATCTTCAGTCTTTATCAGTCTTCTCGACCTTTTCTGAAGTATCTAACAATGTAAAGCATTCTCAATCTCTCTCTTCTCTTTCTTCCAGAATCTCGACATGGCTCTAATCTTTCTATTAACCCAAGATCTGTAGCTGGCTCTTATAATCTCTTGATCAGATCTCTTGATTCCTTAAGTTCATCAGCATCATCAGCTTGCATGAACATTAGGTCCAGGGTCATACCTGGCTAACCTGCACATTCTTAACCCAGAAATAAATTTCACACATTTAACATTTTACAAATTTATTCTCTGCTTACCACTTGTAGACACAAAACAACATCATTTGCAGAAATAGAATGATTTAACATTTAAAAGTTTCTGATGACCACTTGCACATAATCATTCAAAAATAAATGATTTTACAATATTAATCTCTGATGAACCACTTGTAAAAATTTCTTCAAACACACTCTCCCAAACCTGTTCATCATATTTAGCACTTGTAATTTTGAAAATCAGCTCTCCAACAACAGTTGTCGAAAATCTTTTTGACTTTTCAAAAATTTAAGCTAAAACACTCCGAAAATCTTTTTGAATTTTTTTTAATATAACATAAATGCAGAAAAGAAATATTTACAAACAATATTTTTGTGAGTTTGCGTAAGAGGATCATATCAGTTTTTGAGACGAATCACCAACACCGTTAAGCTTTAAACATTTTAAGTTCTAAACGATTCACTTAGATTGTCAGTATACTGATCCACTTAAATTCTCACACAAAGTTCAACTGTTTCGAGATACGAGATTAGTGTTTTAAGCACTTAAACTTATTCGCGTGGCCTCAGAATATACTCCCGTATCCAGATCCCAATATTCAGTCTTACAGGTGAGTATACCACATATGATATCTGTAAAGGGTTATGCGAGGGTCGTGAGAGCTCAGGCTATTGCTTCCGCAAAATCAGAGAGATGACAACTTCGACTTTTGGTGTGTTCCCTTTAGAGAATCTTTTCTTCAACAGCACATGATTAGCATTTTGAAATGTTTCATCATTTTTTGTACTGATGGCGGTGCTATATTTCAAGCAAGCAGAAAGTATTATACGGGGACTAGGCCATTGCTTCCGCAAAATCAGAAGTCCCGGGATAATACCCCAGATATCACTGAGCATAAAGACCTAGTATCTCAGAAAGAGGGACCTTTCAAACAAGATTTCGGGGGTTACCCATATATCCGAGAGATGTTCCCCACGATATAAATAAGTTTGATATTTAGGTTTATATCTCGTCACAATCTACTAAATGTGTAAAAACCTACTGGCACATCATCAGTGAGACCGTTTATCACATTTTGACTTTCCAATTCTTTAGCATGCTGTGAATGTCCACTGATGTACTATCATCTCCTCTTTTTTTTTACAACAAAACTCATTTATCATTTTATCATGTTTTTTACTTTTTCAAATTTCTAATGTTTTTGGATTTTCTGTAAATTCTTACTCCCCCTAAAATGCAAAATCATTTAAAGGAAATTTGAAAACAAACTGTACAAGGTAAAATGACATCTGATATCTAATCACTTCAATTCGTCATCCACTTGGAATAAAGAATCAGAACTCCCCCTGACAACAAACTATTTTCCCATTGTGATTTCAAAACACTTAAGTTTGTTTTAATCAAATGTTTTTTTCCGGAAAATAAGTTTTGTTGATTTTATCACTTGTAGGTTAGGGGTTCAATTCATCACTTTGTTCTATCAACCACTTGAAAAAATATAACAGTTTTAAATTTAAACATCAAACACCACTTGTAGAAAATCAAGTACAACTTAATGTCCCTGATTTACCACTCAAGAAAGATGCCGATTCCTGCTCCACACTTACCAACCTGGGAGCTCCGGCAAGTCATACTTTTCACTCATCATAATATGTTCCATCCCAGTCACAAACCTGGGACGACCCATTGTTACCTGGTTTTTTCATTTTCTTCTCATAAAATTCCTTTACCCCTTTGACTTTCTTGTCAACCATTTTTCCGAAAATATGTTTCACTGTGGAGTTAAAGACTTTTTCAAGATCAAATTCTTTCTTTTCAGAAAAAAATTGATTTGAAATCTCAACTTTACCAACCTTTTGTTTAAAATTTTCAGCCCTCAATGGTGGAAAATTTGCATCATCCATTGGAGGTACTGATGTTTCCAATTTTAACTCAACATGTGGCTCCTCTGACTTTATGGAATCAGATTCATTGCCAGAACTATCGTCAGATTTCTTAACAACCCACTTTTGGTTGTCAAGATTTGCTTTTCTCTTGTAAAACCTTTTTGAACATTCACCAACCTCAAACTTTGAATTTTTGAAAACTGTAAAAGGTTTGATTGGTGGTTCATTTTCAATCATCTTTTCTTTCTGTTTAAGAGAAACTCCCTGTTTTGTTTGTATTGCCTTAGAACAATTCCTGGCAATATGACCAATTGTTTTGCATTTAAAACAGGTTCTCGTTTCTTTCTTTTGAGCAATTTCCTTCTTCATTTCCTCTTGCTTCTTAGCAAGGAATTCTTTGTTCGTTTGATTCCTGAACAACTGCTCTTTTTCTTCCTCAGTTGATATTCCTAAAACAAAAACAATTTTTGTTTTATAAGTTTTTTCATTTTTATAATTTTTCGGTGGAATAAAACCAAGACCTTTCCTTTTGAAATTACCGTTATGGTTTGGTTTCTTTTGAAAACCTGAACCAGAACTGTAACCCTTTTTCTTGTTTAAACGTTGTTGAACTCTTGAGGTGTAAGGATTAGATTTTTCAGAAAGATTTTCATCTTTTATTTCAGAAATATTAATTTCTGTTAATTTGAAGACCTTTTTTATCATGTCAGATTTAACACCTCTTATTGGAAATTCTTCATCAGAATATAATTTGTCAGAATCATTCAAAGTATATGCCACTTTGAATGTTTCGTCATTCAAATTAGATTTTGATAACAAAAATTCTTTATTGTAAACCCGTTTGTCCTTATTGACTGTTAACTTTGACTTGTCAGACTTTGACTCTGGATTTGACTCCGACTTTGACTCCTCGGTTTCATCGTTATCCAACACCTGATCGACCACTTTCTTTATTAATTCGAACTCATAATCAGTGTCAGACGATGTGAAAGTAACATCGATGTTGTCTGGCAAATTTTCTGAAGACTCAGATTCCCACTGTAAATTGGTTGCCTTTTTTACTCTTTCTGAATTTGGATTTCTAGGAGAATATCCATTTTCAAGCGGGGGTGGACACTTTGTATAACGGGCACCTTGTTTCTTACCAGAAATCTTCACTTCAGTATCCTTTTTCTTTTCAGAACTCTTGTCTTCAGATATTTCCTCTTCATCAAATGCCTTCATGCCTTCAACAGTTGGATAAACCCTGTCAATAACATAAGAAGTACATGAGTAACTTTTTAACAACCTATTAACTCTTTATGTTTCAATTCTTTGTGTTTCCAGTTTCTGTTCAAGCACAGCACATTTTTCAATGTAACTGTTAACATTTTTCTGCTTTGTCATGAAAGCTCCTTGAAGTGTTTTCATAGCTGTTGCTTGTTCACTGCTTGTTAGATTGTACTGATTCATTGCTTTGTTTAAGACATCATAGGATTCTTTCAATCTGTTCATGTTATGAATCAAAGTACTATTCAGCTTCTTTACTGCTTCACAGTTTTCACATTTCACCGTAATCTTTTGTGCATCGGCTTCTGCTTCAACTTTAAAAACTGGAATATCTTTGACTGTTTTCCTTATTACTGGAACTTCTTCATCATCATTGCTAACGGGTTTTTTTAACTTTCTTCTTTTTCTTTTTAGCTTTTTCATCATCACTGTCAATCTCCTCTATCATTCTTAAGTCTTTTTCCAATCTTCTTGCATAATAATCATCATCATTATCACTGTCTTCAACAACTCGAGCAACAAAAGCTTTATGATTTGAAGTTTTGTTAGGATCATAATCATCCCAACTGAAATTTGCCCAGCTAAACCCTTCTGGTAATTTTTCATCATCTTGGTTTATCAGACATGCTTTACTACCAGCTGAAACATATTTATCCCAACTGAAGTTTTCTTTTGTTGTCTTTTTATCATCTTGATTCACCATACAAGCTCTCTTTGTTGATTCCTCAATTACCTTCCTGGCATGTGCAGTTTGTGGCTCTTGTTGATGTGATTGTTGAGCAACTTGATGATAAATTGCTTTCCGATAGTAATCATTGTTGTTGAACGGATTTTGAGTTCCACATGCTTCGCGATTTGTGCACTCCCTCTTGAAGTGTCCTGTTTCCCTGCAACGAAAACAAGTAACTTTAGATTTATCAAAACCCAAAGTAGAAACATTTGCATCACGGAAGTCATCTCTTCCCGTAATTTGTTTAAACTTTTCGGCTCTTCTCAAAACACTCGCCAAACACCACTTTATATCCATTAATTCCATTTCCTCAGCATCAATCTGATCGTAATCTTCTTTTGTCAACATTGGATTCCCGATCTTTCCTGCTACTAGACTTCCATATGATTCCAGCACAGTTCCTAACAAAGACATGTGACTTTTTGCCACCTCTTCCGAGAAATTTTCATCATTTTCAAGATTCAAAACAATGTTGCATTGAAGCTTCTTTCCATTCTTGGTTGTTGAAAAGTTTGGATCAAATGATGGATATGAAGAAAAACTCGTTTTGCTGTTTGATCCTTTAGATGTTCCTCCATATGAGCTTTTAGCATTGAAAGCAGTTTCAACTTTTGGTGACATGTTGGTCTTGTCACTGATACCTCCTTTGTAATACAGACCGATATATTGTTCACCATCAAAATCTTTCATTCTTGAAATCTTCCTCTGTTCCATCTCTTGAGCTTCAAGCTTTTCGATGAACTTGTTCAGTGTCAAATTCCCAAAATCTTTCTTATTTCTCAACATCATCAAATACGTGCCCCAAGTTTCATGTGGTAATGCATCATCCAACTTTTCTACCAGCTCTTCATTGTCTTTAGTGTGTTGCAGTAAAACCAAGATATCTTCCTCCACAGCTTGATGCAATAGGCTAATCATCATCTTTTCATTTTTGTATTTCTTTCTATCATCAACACTTAGATCTTTAATAGCAATCTCCTCTTCCTCATCATTCAATGGTCTAACATATTTCTTTTCCACGCATTCCCAAGCATCCAAATAATTTGCTTGCACCCAATTTTCGAAGCGCTCCTCCCATCCTTTGTACTCCTCGATATTCATGAGCTAAGGCGGTTTCTGCATAGTGCCCGTTTCATTTTCCATGGTCAAATTCTGAGTAAAACTAGCCGCAGTAGTCGGAGTAGTAGCAAATGCGTTATAGAATTCCTCTTCCATGTTTCGATTTTCAAAAAATTCACAATCACAGTTTTCAAACGAAATCAGTTTACAAGCGGAATAACCTTTGGTGCGGAATAACCCTTTTCAAATGAAATCAATACTTTCAAACGAAATCCCAATCTCACACGGAATTACCTGTTCAAACGAAATACCAGCTTCACATGGAATTACCTGATTTCATGTGAAACAACACCTTTTCAAACGGAGTCACTAATTTCGTGTGAACCACTCAAACGAAATTATACTTTGAAGCGGAATATCAATTTTAAACGGAATCACTCAAGTGAAATAACTAATTCCGTGCGGAATTAAATGTAAATTCAAACGGGATTATGCTGACATCATCATAACCGATCTGATTTTCAAACGAAATTACAAATTTTACCAGTTTTAGATCAAATTAAGGTCCAATTCTTTCAAGGATTTGTTAAAATACAGTTTCGCACATAATGTGAGAAAATTAGCCGATTTTAACCGTGAAAAGTTGTTAATTTTGAAAAAGAAGGTGTAGAAATCAAAATTTGCAGCTGAATTGGTAAAAACTCTTCTTCCTGAGCTCTGATACCACTTGTAGGATCGTTTTCAGACCCGAACGAGTCGATCAGAAGAGTTTTTCTCAATACCAATGGCGGAAACAGACGTATCGAGTTCAATTCAGCTAGAATATCCCTTTAAACTGTCTTTAGATTGATATAAGATCGATTACAATGTTGTAGACACTTCGGCAGAGCTTTGCTACCGGAATCAGAATCGTTACAAATGAAATCAGATCAAGGGTATTTGTAGGCTAGGTAATTTCGCTTGAACATGTTCAAGCGGAATCACTTTCAAGCGGAATTAGTGATTCCGTTTGAAATGGTCTTGCTGATTTCGTGCGGAATTACAAATGTTAATTCCGCGCGAAATTACTTCTTAACCTAATTTTGACATTTTTCTCGTATTGCGTGCCATGATCTATCTAATACAAAGCAAGACTCGATACAAGACGAAGTCGACAGACGCATGCACCAACATAATTTCGCCTATTAAGAAGTTTGAGAGAGAAAAAGAAATGAACGACGGAAGAATGAGGCAGAAGCCTCCTTTTATAGGCTGGTCGAAGGGCGGCTCGCGCCCCGCGAGCCCACAGGCTAAGCCTGTCGCGGGCCGCCAGCCACTTGTAGCTAGGTCTAGGGTTGCTGGTTCACGAGTTATAGACTTGACACGTTGTGACATGTGGCGCAATGTAATATCCGGCAAGT
>JARYGA010017452.1:0-53326 GCA_030545235.1 Helianthus tuberosus
CTGCAAGACCACACTACCCACCGGGTGCTTGTTATAACTGTGGGGATCTGACCCACTACCGTAACCAGTGCCCAAGATTGGTGAATGTAAATCAGAATCAGGCTCAGGCTTGAGGATGAGCTTTTAACTTGAATGCCCAAGAGGCGTAGGCGGACGATAATGTGGTGAACGGTACGTTCTTTATTAATAATCAGCCTGCATCTGTTCTTTTTTATACGGGTGCCGATAAGAGTTTTGTGTCATTGTCTTTTGAGCCAATGCTTCGCGTGTCTAGAACGAAACTAGGAAAACCCTTGACAGTAGAAGTTGCTAGTGGTGAACCCATTGTTCTTGATTCTGTTCTTCACAACTGCCAGTTGAACCTTAACGACCATCTTTTTCCTATTGACCTCACGCCAATGCAACTTGGAAGCTTCGACGTTATAGTGGGTATGGATTGGTTATCTAAGCATCACGCAGAGATAGTTTGTTCTGAGAAGATTGTTCGTGTGCCGCTTTCGACAGGCGAGATCCTACAGGTTCGTGGTGAGAAGCCTGTCGGTGGTCTCAAACTCATGTCTTGTTTTAAAGCTCGGAAATACCTGCGGAAGAACTATGTAGCCTTCTTAGCACATGTTACAGCAGATAAAGGCAAGGGTAAGTCTATTTCAGATATTCCTGTCTTTCGGGATTATTCTGAAGTTTTCCCTGAAGAGTTACCTGGTCTACCCCCAGCACGCCAAGTCGAGTTCCGCATTGATCTCGTACCTGGTGCAAATCCCATTGCCAGAGCTCCATACCGTCTTGCACCGTCTGAGATGCAAGAGTTGTCTAAGCAGCTTCAGGAACTCTCTGACAAAGGTTTTATCCATCCTAGCTTTTCACCCTGGGGTGCTCCCGTTCTTTTTGTCAAGAAGAAGGATGGATCTTTTAGGATGTGTATCGATTATCGTGAGCTTAACAAGCTTACCATCAAGAATCGATATCCCCTACCGCGCATAGACGACCTCTTTGATCAGTTACAAGGCGCTTCTTATTTTTCGAAGATCGATCTGCGATCTGGATATCATCAACTTCGTGTGCATGAAGAAGATATTCCCAAGACAGCGTTCCGCACTCGATATGGGCATTATGAGTTCACAGTCATGCCATTCGGTTTGACTAATGCTCCTGCTGTTTTCATGGACTTAATGAATAGGGTCTGCAAGCCTTATTTGGATCAGTTCATCATTGTTTTTATTTACGACATCTTGATTTACTCTAAGACACAAGCTGATCACGAGCAACATCTTCGTCTTACTCTGGAACTCCTAAAGAAAGAGCAACTTTTCGCCAAATTCTCCAAGTGTGAATTCTGGCTTAAAGAAGTTCAATTCTTAGGACATATTGTCAACGAACGAGGTATTCATGTAGATCCCTCCAAGATCAGTGCGATTAAGGATTGGGATACGCCTACTACTCCTACTGAAGTTCGTTCTTTTCTGGGTCTGGCGGGTTATTACCGCCGCTTCATTGAAAACTTCTCAAAGATTGCAGTTCCTCTAACTGCTCTAACTCAGAAGAACAAACCCTTTGATTGGGGATTCAAGCAAGAGGAAGCTTTTCAACACTTGAAGCAGAAACTTTGTGACGCGCCTGTTCTAACTTTGCCTGAGGGCAATGATGATTTCGTCGTTTATTGCGATGCATCTAAATTGGGTCTTGGCTGTGTTCTAATGCAAAGGAACAAAGTCATAGCATATGCATCGAGGCAGTTGAAGATACATGAGAAGAACTACACCACTCATGATCTTGAGTTGGGTGCAGTTGTTTTCGCTCTAAAGATCTGGAGACACTATTTGTACGGTACAAAATGTGTGGTTTTCACGGACCACAAAAGTCTTCAGCATATCTTCAATCAGAAAGAACTCAACATGAGGCAACAACGTTGGGTCGAGCTTCTAAACGACTATGACTGCGAAATTCGCTACCATCCTGGTAAGGCGAATGTCATAGCCGATGCATTGAGTCGTAAGGAACGTACTAAGCTTCATTCTGTACGTGTTCAATCTGTTATACAAGCTCGATCCGATATCCAAGCCCGCATTTCACAGGCTCAACAATCTTGTGTTTCACAAGGTTTAATGGATGAGGAATTTCCTTATCACATAACACCTGCTCTGGAACTGAAGGACAATGGATCATATTACTTCATGGACCGTTTATGGGTCCCAAGCCAAGATAACCTTCGCACCTTGCTTATGGATGAAGCCCATAAGTCGCGTTATTCTGTTCATCCTGGCTCAGATAAGATGTATAAGGATCTTCGTATTCACTATTGGTGGCCTGGTATGAAGAAAGACATTGCCTTATACGTATCAAAATGCCTTACTTGCCTTAAGGTTAAGGCTGAACATCAACGTCCTTCGGGTTTATTGGTGCAACCAGAGATCCCAGTTTGGAAATGGGAAAACATTACCATGGATCTCATTACCAAACTTCCGCGCACAAAGAAAGGTCATGATGCCATCTGGGTAGTTGTTGATCGTCTTACTAAGTCAGCGCATTTCTTGCCAATCCGTGAGGATTTTTCTGCTGACAAACTTGCTAAAATCTATGTGGATGAAATTGTAGCTCGACATGGTGTTCCTTTGAACATCATTTCTGACAGAGATGCTCGTTTCACTTCTCATTTTTGGAGAACCATGCAATCTGCTATGGGGACCCAACTTAATCTGAGCACAGCTTATCATCCGCAAACGGATGGTCAATCTGAAAGAACAATCCAGACTCTGGAGGATATGCTTAGAGCTTGTGTGATCGACTTTGGTGGTAGTTGGGATTCACATCTTCCGTTAATTGAATTCTCCTACAACAACAGTTATCACACCAGCATCAAAATGGCTCCTTTCGAGGCTCTCTATGGTCGAAAATGTCGTTCACCAGTGTGCTGGAATGAGATCGGCGAGGCTCAGCTTACTGGACCTGCCCTCATTTTAGAGACAACTGACAAGATTAAGAAAGTTCGTGATAACCTTCAGACAGCTAGAAGCCGTCAAAAGAGTTACGCGGACCCGAAACGCAAGCCCTTGGAATTTCAAGTCGGTGATCGAGTATTACTTAAGGTCTCACCTTGGAAAGGTGTGATCAGATTTGGAAAGAAAGGAAAACTTGCACCTAGCTACGTTGGACCATTCAAGATCGTCGAAAGAATTGGAAAGGTAGCCTACAGACTTGAGTTACCTCTTGAACTTGGAAATGTTCATCAAACTTTTCACGTGTCCAATCTCAAGAGGTGTTTAGCTGATGAGAACCTCCACATACTGCTCGACGAAATTCGTGTTGACAAAACACTGAAATTTGTTGAGAAGCCTGTGGAAATCATGGAACGTGAAGTCAAGTGGCTTAAACGCAAGCGCATTCCTTTGGTCAAAGTTCGCTGGGAAGCTAAACGTGGACCCGAGTTTACTTGGGAATGCGAAGATCAAATGAAGGCGAAATATCCGCATCTTTTCCCACGAGTTTCCTCTAAAAAAATTTCGGGACGAAATTTCCACAAGTAGGGGAGACTGTAACATCTATGCTTGTAATCATTATGAACAGTACCATTATCAATAAAACAATGTCATTTGATCCCAATGTTTGTTTGGTTATGTGACAACTCGGAATTTAGAACATTTCGTTGTATGCTTGAACGTTAAGTGACTAACTGATTTGATGATTTAATGAATGGTATATGTGAACTTATATGATTATGTGTGTGATTGTATGTATGCGAGTATGTATATGAACCGAGACAACAAGAACCCGACTCGAGACCATGTGGTCTCGAGTGAACAGTAACATATGGGCCGGTTGGGCCACACACACACACTTAGCCTATTTCGAAAACCCATTAGGGTGCACCCATGTGGAACAACTATATAACCTTAGTGATAGCCACACTTGGCATTTTTGGGCAAACAACACTCATACTCCTCTAACACACACACTCTCCACTCTCCCTCACTAAAACCCTAAACCACAACCTTTCCCCTCCTTCATTCTCGGATTCAAACCGGCCGACCGCAAGAGGGTTCTCGGACTAGCTTGTGCTCACCAAGAAAAGCTTCATCTTTCACCACTACTTCTCCAACCGGTTAGTGACTTATGTTATGTGTGATATTTCGGTTGAAGGTGATATGTTTCGGTTGATAGTTATGCATGATGAAATCATATGACAATATGTGTGCTTGTTAAGTTTCATACATGATTAGGGTATTGATTATGTGATGATGTGCTCCATGACTATTGTTTGAATATGACAAAGGTGTTTGTGGATCTAATGAACTCTTGGTGATTAAATGATACATGCTTAGTTACGACCCTTATAATGAACTTGATATCTTTGGTAGAGATATAAATTTTGTATGATAAAGGAATGATAATGATTATCCGATTCATTAGGATATAGAACAAATGCTTGGTTTGCAATATGAGCTTGATATCTAGTTTAGATAATATAACTCTTGTCCGAAAAATGCAAAATATGTTTAAATAAGGGCTGTTTGTGTTTGATGAACATGATGAATGTATGAAGAACTTGTTGAATATCATATGAACATGATATGAATATTTGAAATTTATGTGTTTGATCCGTTTTTGGTTAGGGTTAGACAAATAAACATGTTTATGAGGATAGTACATAATGTTGCATGAAATCAAAATCCAATTGGATAGTACACTGTGCAGATTCAGCTTATGTCCAGTCGAGACCTTCGGTTGCGACTCGAGACCACCGCATGATGAGTCGAAATCCCCCGGTTGCGACATCGGTTGCGAGTCGCAAACACCTGGTTGCGACTCGAAACCACATGTGATCAGCACACAAACCTTATGACTCGAAATCTCAGTTACGAGTCCGGTTGCGACTCGAGACCAAAACAGCATGAACCGAGACCATGATTGCGAGTCCGGTTGCGACTCGAGACCGCCTGTCTCGACTAATGCATGAATGACTCGAAACCGCACAGTCTCGACTCGAGATCTCTAGTCTCGACTCGGGACCACGTACACATACACCGAATCAGACTTACTGTATTACGGGCTTAGTTGATGGGCCGGACCTTGGGCTTTGTTTATTTATATACTACTGTTCAACCCGTAGGCATTATTTGCAAACTGCCATGTTTATACATGATTATTACTTGAGTACAATACGTGGAGAACATACGTGCACAACTTGGATACGAACCTGACTTGTATGATACAACTATGTTAGGACGCGGTTGACCCAATATCGCTTGACCGACTTTTCTGTGTACCTACCGAGCAAACCAAGGTGAGTTCACACCCTTTACAAAGCATGGGATTCCCAGGGGTCGGGAATTGGGGTTAAGGAACATGGGTTCCTCGTCCTCCTTGGGTAGGACAGCAATGGTTCAGGAATGTAATTCCTCGTCCTCACGGACAGATAACTCGTACTAGACCAAAACTCTATCATGAAGTCCCTCATTTTTGTATCGACTTAATCGCCGAGCCAATGGCGAGCGGGTCATTAGTTAGATAGCGCTATTTAGGTCTGACAAACCTCACACCATGCCGCAGAGGACGGGCGTGAACTAATGGATCTGGGGCACGTCAATGATGATAGACATTGACAGTTTCAGGGCACTTAAACATGACTACAGTCAGCAGTCGATATGGTAACGAGTCTAGTGTATACATGGGGTAGCCCCCACGGCCGAAATGCCAGATAACTAACACGGGGTAGCCCCCACGGCTGGATTGCCAGAGTAACCAGGAATATACAAGTCACGTTTTTTACTATGGGGTAACCCCCACGGCAGGATGCCAACTAAAGGAACTGTTTTCGAAACTACTTAAAATGAACACCCAACCGTGAACTCACTCAACTTGTTGTTGACTCGTTACTACATGCTTTGCAGGTTCTTAGGTTCTTAGCTGGAGCTTGCATGGAGGAGGATCGTTGTGGGACATGGACGACTGTGTGCCATGTTAAACTTTGAAACAATTAAACTTATGTTTTGATTTAAGACTTATGCTTTCGCTTGCAACTTAACTATGTTTTGTTGAACACCAATTGTATTGGTTGAACTTTTATAACTATGTGTTTGCTTGTTCAATATGATTGGTGGCTGGATCCTGGTCAGTCACGCCTCCAAGCGGTAGTACTCCGCAGGTGGATTTTGGGGGTGTGACAGATTGGTATCAGAGCCATTGGTTATAGAGAACTTGGTTTTAATAAAGGGGAAAAACGTTTTTGTTAAAACCAGACTATAACCTGTACAGTGCTCAACGGTCCACAACGACGCTTCACTCCACATGCAAGGCTCGACGTTCTAGGTGATATGATCTGTGTATATATTGCCTACTTGCTAGTTACATAGTACATTGCTTATGATATGCTTGGTTAGTATAACTACTGTTGCTTGAACACGTGCGAGCTTACTCTATTTTATCGTCGTACTTTCGCGAACCCCTCTCACTCACGTTCTTCTTGATATGAAGATCATGTCTGGACGCGTTAACCTGACACAAGCCCAGTTGACGGCTCTGTTCAACGAACGAGTTGCCGCAGCACTTGCAGCTGCACACGCAGGAGGTATATCCTGCAGTCCGAACTCATTCTAGGATCTTTAGGATCCTACTCTCGTGAACCAACCTTTGTGTTAAACTCTGTCTTTTCTTTCACCTACGATAGGTCAGCACGTTCAGCCACCCGTGTGCACTTTTAAGACTTTCATGGACTGCCGACCAACTACTTTTAGCGGCACTGAAGGAGCAGTAGGTCTCCTACACTGGTTTGAGAAGCTAGAATCTGTGTTCGAAATGTGCGAATGCCCTGAGGCGCGCAGGGTGAAGTATGCTACTGGTACTCTCGAGGGTTTAGCCCTCACATGGTGGAACGCTCAAGTTCAGATGCTAGGGTTGGTTGCTGCCAACGCCACCCCATGGGAAACTTTTAAGGAGATGATCAAAGAAGAATACTGCAGTCGGGATGAGATTCACAAACTAGAGGTGGAATTCTTCAACCTCAAGATGACGGGGTCCGAAATTGAAGCTTATGTGAAAAGGTCGAACGAACTGGCAATTCTGTGCCCTACTATGGTGGATCCTCCCATCAAACGCATCGAACTATTTCTTCAGGGCTTAGTGCCGAAAATCCAAAGTCATGTGACTTCAGCGAACCTCGCCACCTACCAGCAAACTGTTCAGTTGGCTCACCGTCTCACGGATCAGGCGGTGGAGCAGAACAAGTTACCAAAACGCATAGGTGCTGCAACTACTTCTGGTACCTCTAGTGACCACAAACGGAAATGGGATGGAACTTCAAGTAAGGGTTCGACTTCGGTTCAGTCCCAGTCTCAGCAGAGAAAGACTGATGACTACAAGAGCCCTAATCAGCAATCGTCTGGTGGTCAAGGCCATGGTGGGTACAAAGGAAATCACCCCAAATGCAATTGCTGCAGCCTGCACCACAGCGGGCCATGCACCAGGGGCAACTGTCATCGGTGCAACAAGCCTGGTCACGCTGCAAAGGATTGCAGGAGCTTATACCCCGCCAATCAGAATCGTCAGCAAGCTCAACAGAACCACCGCCAGTAGCAGCGGCAAGGTGATAACAAAGGGTGCTTTCAGTGTGGAGCTGAGGGCCACTTCAAGAGAGATTGTCCCCAACTGAACAGGAACCACAACAACAACAACAACAACAACAACAACAACAACAACAACAATAACAACAATCAGGGGAATGGTGACAATGGGAACAACAACAACAATGGCGCCAGGGGGCGGGTGTTTGTGATTGGCCAAGGTGAAGCAAGGAATGACCCCAATGTTGTGGCGGGTAAGTTCCTTCTCGACGACTTTTATGTTTCAGTTTTATTTGATTCGGGTGCCGATACTAACTACATGTCACTAGAAGTTAGTCGAATGCTTAAACGTATTCCAATACCTTTGAACAACAAGCACACCGTAGAGCTAGCAAATGGTAAGAGTTTAGAAGCCACACACATAGTCAAGGGTTGTAAGCTTATTCTCGCTGACCAGACCTTCTCTATCGACCTCATTCCTATTGTCTTGGGTAGTTTCGACGTTGTCATTGGGATGGATTGGTTATCCCAACACCGAGCAGAGATTCTTTGCAACGAGAAGGTTGTCCGTATTCCAGGTCCCGGTGGTGAACCTCTCATGATTCATGGCGACAAGAGGAGTGCTGTTGAGAACGTCATTTCTCTCCTTAAGGCCCAAAAGTGCTTGCGAAAGGGCCACACTGCCATTTTGGCTCTCGTTACTGACACCTCAGAAAAAGAGAAGAAGATAGAAGATTTTCCAGTGGTACGCGATTATCCAGAGGTATTTCCTGAGGAATTACCTGGCCTTCCGCCCCATCGCCAAGTCGAATTTCAGATCGAACTAGCTCCTGGAGCTGCGCCCATAGCCCGTGCACCTTATCGTTTAGCCCCATCAGAGTTGGAAGAACTCTCTACGCAACTACAAGAACTCTTGGATAAGGGTTTTATTCGTCCTAGCTCATCGCCCTGGGGAGCTCCAGTGCTATTTGTGAAGAAGAAAGACGGTACTTTCAGAATGTGCATCGACTACCGGGAACTCAACAAGGTGACGGTGAAGAATCGTTATCCTCTACCGCGTATCGACGACTTATTCGACCAGCTGCAAGGGTCGAGCTACTATTCGAAGATCGATTTGAGATCGGGTTATCACCAACTGAGAGTCTGGGAAGAGGACGTCTCCAAAACAGCTTTCAGAACTCGATACGGGCACTATGAGTTTTTGGTCATGCCTTTTGGGATGACAAACGCACCTGCGGTTTTCATGGACTTGATGAATCGAGTGTGCAAGCCTTACCTGGACAAGTTCGTTATAGTCTTCATCGACGACATCCTGATCTATTCCAAGAGTCGGGAGGAACACGAGCAGCATCTACGACTTATTCTGGAACTCCTTCGAACAGAACAGCTTTATGCAAAGTTCTCGAAATGCGACTTCTGGCTTCGAGAAGTCCATTTCCTGGGCCACGTGGTGAACAAGGATGGGATTCACGTTGATCCATCCAAGATAGACTCGATTAAGAACTGGCCTGCACCTCGTACACCAAAGGAAATTCGCCAATTCTTGGGTTTGGCGGGATACTACCGGAGGTTCATAAAGGATTTTTCTAAGATTGCACAGCCTCTCACCTCACTAACGCAAAAGGGCGTTGTTTATCGCTGGGGAAACACACAGGAGTTGGCATTTCAGCACCTAAAGGATAGACTTTGTAGCGCACCTATCCTTTCCTTGCCGGAAGGCACAGACGACTTTGTGGTTTACTGCGACGCATCAATTCAGGGTCTTGGTTGCGTGTTGATGCAACGAGATAAAGTTATAGCCTACGCCTCACGCCAACTCAAGGTTCATGAAAAGAACTACACTACGCACGACTTAGAGCTGGGAGCTGTTGTTTTTGCACTTAAATTATGGCGGCATTACCTGTATGGTACCAAGTGCGCCATCTACACCGACCACAGGAGCCTCGAGCATATCTTCAAGCAGAAAGAACTGAATATGCGGCAACGACGATGGGTCGAACTACTGAACGACTACGAGTGCTCAATCAGGTATCACCCGGGCAAGGCCAATGTTGTGGCTGACGCCCTCAGTCGAAAGGACACTGCGCCTAAGCGCGTACGAGCTTTGCAACTTACGATACATTCCAGTCTTCCCTCCCAGATACGAGCTGCTCAGATAGAAGCACTGAAACCAGAAAACGTCAGGGCTGAAGCCCTACGCGGATCAAGGCAACGATTAGAACAGAAGGAAGACGGTGCTTACTACGTGACGGGACGCGTTTGGGTCCCACTCTATGGCAACCTACGAGAGCTTGTGATGGATGAAGCACACAAGTCTCGCTACTCGGTGCATCCTGGTTCGGATAAAATGTACCACGATATCAAAGCTACATACTGGTGGCCTAGCATGAAGGCCCACATAGCAACCTACGTCAGCAAGTGTCTGACTTGTGCGAGAGTCAAGTCTGAATACCAGAAACCCTCAGGCCTACTCCAACAACCCGAGATACCTCAATGGAAATGGGAGCAAATTTCCATGGATTTTGTCACTGGCCTGCCTAGATCCCAGCGCGGGAAATATACTATTTGGGTGATCGTGGATCGACTCACAAAATCTGCACACTTCTTGGCTATCAAAGAGACGGATAAATTCTCCACGCTCGCAGAAATTTACCTCAAGGAAGTTGTTTCGAGGCACGGGGTGCCCACCTCTATTATCTCAGATCGAGATGCGCGTTTTACTTCAGAGCTGTGGCAAGCGATGCACAAATCCTTTGGCTCACGATTAGATATGAGCACAGCGTATCACCCTCAGACGGACGGGCAGTCCGAGCGCACTATTCAAACCTTAGAAGACATGCTTCGTGCATGTGTAATCGACTTTGGCAACCGCTGGGAAAAGCATCTGCCACTTGTGGAATTCTCGTACAATAACAGCTACCACACCAGCATTAAAGCTGCTCCGTTTGAGGCATTGTACGGACGTAAATGCCGGTCTCCTCTTTGCTGGGCAGAGGTGGGAGATAGTCAGATCAATGGTCCAGAATATGTGGTAGACACGACCGAACAAATTGCTCAAATACGAAAACGCATGACGGCAGCCCGGGAACGTCAGAAAGTTTACGCCGACATGGGCAGGAAACCGCTTGAGCTCCAGGTTGGGGAGCGGGTACTACTCAAAGTTTCACCCTGGAAGGGTGTGGTTCGTTTTGGTAAACGCGGCAAACTTAACCCACGATATGTTGGACCTTTCGAAGTCATTGAGAAAATAGGCAGGGTGGCCTACAGACTAAACTTACCAGCAGAACTCGGTGCAGTTCACAACGTTTTTTCACGTGTCGAATCTGAAGAAGTGTCCGTCAGATGAGACCCACGTAGTTCCTCTGAAGGAACTCACTATCGACGAACAGTTACGATTCGTCGAGGAACCAGTCGAAATCACGGACCGGGATGTTAAGGTCCTCAAGAGCACCAGAATACCTCTCGTTCGAGTTCGTTGGAACTCACGTCGCGGCCTAGAGTTCACCTGGGAGCGCGAAGATCAGATGAAACAAAAGTATCCCCAACTGTTCGCAAACAGTACAACCACAACTGAGGCCGAAGCTACGGAATTTCGGGACGAAATTCCAGATCAACGGGGGGTGGATGTGACACCCCAGGAAAACCGGGAAAACCATACAACTTAACTAGCTTCCTCAGTGAGTGCTTACCAAATTTCGGGACGAAATTTCTTTCAACTTGGGGATGATGTGACAACTCGGAATTTAGAACATTTCGTTGTATGCTTGAACATTAAGTGACTAACTGATTTGATGATTTAATGAATGGTATATGTGAACTTATATGATTATGTGTGTGATTGTATGTATGCGAGTATGTATATGAACCGAGACAACAAGAACCCGACTCGAGACCATGTGGTCTCGAGTGAACAGTAACATATGGGCCGGTTGGGCCACACACACACACTTAGCCTATTTCGAAAACCCATTAGGGTGCACCCATGTGGAACAACTATATAACCTTAGTGATAGCCACACTTGGCATTTTTGGGCAAACAACACTCATACTCCTCTAACACACACACTCTCCACTCTCCCTCACTAAAACCCTAAACCACAACCTTTCCCCTCCTTCATTCTCGGATTCAAACCGGCCGACCGCAAGAGGGTTATCGGACTAGCTTGTGCTCACCAAGAAAAGCTTCATCTTTCACCACTACTTCTCCAACCGGTTAGTGACTTATGTTATGTGTGATATTTCGGTTGAAGGTGATATGTTTCGGTTGATAGTTATGCATGATGAAATCATATGACAATATGTGTGCTTGTTAAGTTTCATACATGATTAGGGTATTGATTATGTGATGATGTGCTCCATGACTATTGTTTGAATATGACAAAGGTGTTTGTGGATCTAATGAACTCTTGGTGATTAAATGATACATGCTTAGTTACGACCCTTATAATGAACTTGATATCTTTGGTAGAGATATAAATTTTGTATGATAAAGGAATGATAATGATTATCCGATTCATTAGGATATAGAACAAATGCTTGGTTTGCAATATGAGCTTGATATCTAGTTTAGATAATATAACTCTTGTCCGAAAAATGCAAAATATGTTTAAATAAGGGCTGTTTGTGTTTGATGAACATGATGAATGTATGAAGAACTTGTTGAATATCATATGAACATGATATGAATATTTGAAATTTATGTGTTTGATCCGTTTTTGGTTAGGGTTAGACAAATAAACATGTTTATGAGGATAGTACATAATGTTGCATGAAATCAAAATCCAATTGGATAGTACACTGTGCAGATTCAGCTTATGTCCAGTCGAGACCTTCGGTTGCGACTCGAGACCACCGCATGATGAGTCGAAATCCCCCGGTTGCGACATCGGTTGCGAGTCGCAAACACCTGGTTGCGACTCGAAACCACATGTGATCAGCACACAAACCTTATGACTCGAAATCTCAGTTACGAGTCCGGTTGCGACTCGAGACCAAAACAGCATGAACCGAGACCATGATTGCGAGTCCGGTTGCGACTCGAGACCGCCTGTCTCGACTAATGCATGAATGACTCGAAACCGCACAGTCTCGACTCGAGATCTCTAGTCTCGACTCGGGACCACGTACACATACACCGAATCAGACTTACTGTATTACGGGCTTAGTTGATGGGCCGGACCTTGGGCTTTGTTTATTTATATACTACTGTTCAACCCGTAGGCATTATTTGCAAACTGCCATGTTTATACATGATTATTACTTGAGTACAATGCGTGGAGAACATACGTGCACAACTTGGATACGAACCTGACTTGTATGATACAACTATGTTAGGACGCGGTTGACCCAATATCGCTTGACCGACTTTTCTGTGTACCTACCGAGCAAACCAAGGTGAGTTCACACCCTTTACAAAGCATGGGATTCCCAGGGGTCGGGAATTGGGGTTAAGGAACATGGGTTCCTCGTCCTCCTTGGGTAGGACAGCAATGGTTCAGGAATGTAATTCCTCGTCCTCACGGACAGATAACTCGTACTAGACCAAAACTCTATCATGAAGTCCCTCATTTTTGTATCGACTTAATCGCCGAGCCAATGGCGAGCGGGTCATTAGTTAGATAGCGCTATTTAGGTCTGACAAACCTCACACCATGCCGCAGAGGACGGGCGTGAACTAATGGATCTGGGGCACGTCAATGATGATAGACATTGACAGTTTCAGGGCACTTAAACATGACTACAGTCAGCAGTCGATATGGTAACGAGTCTAGTGTATACATGGGGTAGCCCCCACGGCCGAAATGCCAGATAACTAACACGGGGTAGCCCCCACGGCTGGATTGCCAGAGTAACCAGGAATATACAAGTCACGTTTTTTACTATGGGGTAACCCCCACGGCAGGATGCCAACTAAAGGAACTGTTTTCGAAACTACTTAAAATGAACACCCAACCGTGAACTCACTCAACTTGTTGTTGACTCGTTACTACATGCTTTGCAGGTTCTTAGGTTCTTAGCTGGAGCTTGCATGGAGGAGGATCGTTGTGGGACATGGACGACTGTGTGCCATGTTAAACTTTGAAACAATTAAACTTATGTTTTGATTTAAGACTTATGCTTCCGCTTGCAACTTAACTATGTTTTGTTGAACACCAATTGTATTGGTTGAACTTTTATAACTATGTGTTTGCTTGTTCAATATGATTGGTGGCTGGATCCTGGTCAGTCACGCCTCCAAGCGGTAGTACTCCGCAGGTGGATTTTGGGGGTGTGACAGATTGGTATCAGAGCCATTGGTTATAGAGAACTTGGTTTTAATAAAGGGGAAAAACGTTTTTGTTAAAACCAGACTATAACCTGTACAGTGCTCAACGGTCCACAACGACGCTTCACTCCACATGCAAGGCTCGACGTTCTAGGTGATATGATCTGTGTATATATTGCCTACTTGCTAGTTACATAGTACATTGCTTATGATATGCTTGGTTAGTATAACTACTGTTGCTTGAACACGTGCGAGCTTACTCTATTTTATCGTCGTACTTTCGCGAACCCCTCTCACTCACGTTCTTCTTGATATGAAGATCATGTCTGGACGCGTTAACCTGACACAAGCCCAGTTGACGGCTCTGTTCAACGAACGAGTTGCCGCAGCACTTGCAGCTGCACACGCAGGAGGTATATCCTGCAGTCCGAACTCATTCTAGGATCTTTAGGATCCTACTCTCGTGAACCAACCTTTGTGTTAAACTCTGTCTTTTCTTTCACCTACGATAGGTCAGCACGTTCAGCCACCCGTGTGCACTTTTAAGACTTTCATGGACTGCCGACCAACTACTTTTAGCGGCACTGAAGGAGCAGTAGGTCTCCTACACTGGTTTGAGAAGCTAGAATCTGTGTTCGAAATGTGCGAATGCCCTGAGGCGCGCAGGGTGAAGTATGCTACTGGTACTCTCGAGGGTTTAGCCCTCACATGGTGGAACGCTCAAGTTCAGATGCTAGGGTTGGTTGCTGCCAACGCCACCCCATGGGAAACTTTTAAGGAGATGATCAAAGAAGAATACTGCAGTCGGGATGAGATTCACAAACTAGAGGTGGAATTCTTCAACCTCAAGATGACGGGGTCCGAAATTGAAGCTTATGTGAAAAGGTCGAACGAACTGGCAATTCTGTGCCCTACTATGGTGGATCCTCCCATCAAACGCATCGAACTATTTCTTCAGGGCTTAGTGCCGAAAATCCAAAGTCATGTGACTTCAGCGAACCTCGCCACCTACCAGCAAACTGTTCAGTTGGCTCACCGTCTCACGGATCAGGCGGTGGAGCAGAACAAGTTACCAAAACGCATAGGTGCTGCAACTACTTCTGGTACCTCTAGTGACCACAAACGGAAATGGGATGGAACTTCAAGTAAGGGTTCGACTTCGGTTCAGTCCCAGTCTCAGCAGAGAAAGACTGATGACTACAAGAGCCCTAATCAGCAATCGTCTGGTGGTCAAGGCCATGGTGGGTACAAAGGAAATCACCCCAAATGCAATCGCTGCAGCCTGCACCACAGCCGGCCATGCACCAGGGGCAACTGTCATCGGTGCAACAAGCCTGGTCACGCTGCAAAGGATTGCAGGAGCTTATACCCCGCCAATCAGAATCGTCAGCAAGCTCAACAGAACCACCGCCAGTAGCAGCGGCAAGGTGATAACAAAGGGTGCTTTCAGTGTGGAGCTGAGGGCCACTTCAAGAGAAATTGTCCCCAACTGAACAGGAACCACAACAACAACAACAACAATAACAACAATCAGGGGAATGGTGACAATGGGAACAACAACAACAATGGCGCCAGGGGGCGGGTGTTTGTGATTGGCCAAGGTGAAGCAAGGAATGACCCCAATGTTGTGGCGGGTAAGTTCCTTCTCGACGACTTTTATGTTTCAGTTTTATTTGATTCGGGTGCCGATACTAACTACATGTCACTAGAAGTTAGTCGAATGCTTAAACGTATTCCAACACCTTTGAACAACAAGCACACCGTAGAGCTAGCAAATGGTAAGAGTTTAGAAGCCACACACATAGTCAAGGGTTGTAAACTTATTCTCGCTGACCAGACCTTCTCTATCGACCTCATTCCTATTGTCTTGGGTAGTTTCGACGTTGTCATTGGGATGGATTGGTTATCCCAACACCGAGCAGAGATTCTTTGCAACGAGAAGGTTGTCCGTATTCCAGGTCCCGGTGGTGAACCTCTCATGATTCATGGCGACAAGAGGAGTGCTGTTGAGAACGTCATTTCTCTCCTTAAGGCCCAAAAGTGCTTGCGAAAGGGCCACACTGCCATTTTGGCTCTCGTTACTGACACCTCAGAAAAAGAGAAGAAGATAGAAGATTTTCCAGTGGTACGCGATTATCCAGAGGTATTTCCTGAGGAATTACCTGGCCTTCCGCCCCATCGCCAAGTCGAATTTCAGATCGAACTAGCTCCTGGAGCTGCGCCCATAGCCCGTGCACCTTATCGTTTAGCCCCATCAGAGTTGGAAGAACTCTCTACGCAACTACAAGAACTCTTGGATAAGGGTTTTATTCGTCCTAGCTCATCGCCCTGGGGAGCTCCAGTGCTATTTGTGAAGAAGAAAGATGGTACTTTCAGAATGTGCATCGACTACCGGGAACTCAACAAGGTGACGGTGAAGAATCGTTATCCTCTACCGCGTATCGACGACTTATTCGACCAGCTGCAAGGGTCGAGCTACTATTCAAAGATCGATTTGAGATCGGGTTATCACCAACTGAGAGTCTGGGAAGAGGACGTCTCCAAAACAGCTTTCAGAACTCGATACGGGCACTATGAGTTTTTGGTCATGCCTTTTGGGATGACAAACGCACCTGCGGTTTTCATGGACTTGATGAATCGAGTGTGCAAGCCTTACCTGGACAAGTTCGTTATAGTCTTCATCGACGACATCCTGATCTATTCCAAGAGTCGGGAGGAACACGAGCAGCATCTACGACTTATTCTGGAACTCCTTCGAACAGAACAGCTTTATGCAAAGTTCTCGAAATGCGACTTCTGGCTTCGAGAAGTCCATTTCCTGGGCCACGTGGTGAACAAGGATGGGATTCACCTTGATCCATCCAAGATAGACTCGATTAAGAACTGACCTGCACCTCGTACACCAAAGGAAATTCGCCAATTCTTGGGTTTGGCGGGATACTACCGGAGGTTCATAAAGGATTTTTCTAAGATTGCACAGCCTCTCACCTCACTAACGCAAAAGGGCGTTGTTTATCGCTGGGGAAACGCACAGGAGTTGGCATTTCAGCACCTAAAGGATAGACTTTGTAGCGCACCTATCCTTTCCTTGCCGGAAGGCACAGACGACTTTGTGGTTTACTGCGACGCATCAATTCAGGGTCTTGGTTGCGTGTTGATGCAACGAGATAAAGTTATAGCCTACGCCTCACGCCAACTCAAGGTTCATGAAAAGAACTACACTACGCACGACTTAGAGCTGGGAGCTGTTGTTTTTGCACTTAAATTATGGCGGCATTACCTGTATGGTACCAAGTGCGCCATCTACACCGACCACAGGAGCCTCGAGCATATCTTCAAGCAGAAAGAACTGAATATGCGGCAACGACGATGGGTCGAACTACTGAACGACTACGAGTGCTCAATCAGGTATCACCCGGGCAAGGCCAATGTTGTGGCTGACGCCCTCAGTCGAAAGGACACTGCGCCTAAGCGCGTACGAGCTTTGCAACTTACGATACATTCCAGTCTTCCCTCCCAGATACGAGCTGCTCAGATAGAAGCACTGAAACCAGAAAACGTCAGGGCTGAAGCCCTACGCGGATCAAGGCAACGATTAGAACAGAAGGAAGACGGTGCTTACTACGTGACGGGACGCGTTTGGGTCCCACTCTATGGCAACCTACGAGAGCTTGTGATGGATGAAGCACACAAGTCTCGCTACTCAGTGCATCCTGGTTCGGATAAAATGTACCACGATATCAAAGCTACATACTGGTGGCCTAGCATGAAGGCCCACATAGCAACCTACGTCAGCAAGTGTCTGACTTGTGCGAGAGTCAAGTCTGAATACCAGAAACCCTCAGGCCTACTCCAACAACCCGAGATACCTCAATGGAAATGGGAGCAAATTTCCATGGATTTTGTCACTGGCCTGCCTAGATCCCAGCGCGGGAAATATACTATTTGGGTGATCGTGGATCGACTCACAAAATCTGCACACTTCTTGGCTATCAAAGAGACGGATAAATTCTCCACGCTCGCAGAAATTTACCTCAAGGAAGTTGTTTCGAGGCACGGGGTGCCCACCTCTATTATCTCAGATCGAGATGCGCGTTTTACTTCAGAGCTGTGGCAAACGATGCACAAATCCTTTGGCTCACGATTAGATATGAGCACAGCGTATCACCCTCAGACGGACGGGCAGTCCGAGCGCACTATTCAAACCTTAGAAGACATGCTTCGTGCATGTGTAATCGACTTTGGCAACCGCTGGGAAAAGCATCTGCCACTTGTGGAATTCTCGTACAATAACAGCTACCACACCAGCATTAAAGCTGCTCCGTTTGAGGCATTGTACGGACGTAAATGCCGGTCTCCTCTTTGCTGGGCAGAGGTGGGAGATAGTCAGATCAATGGTCCAGAATATGTGGTAGACACGACCGAACAAATTGCTCAAATACGAAAACGCATGACGGCAGCCCGGGAACGTCAGAAAGTTTACGCCGACATGGGCAGGAAACCGCTTGAGCTCCAGGTTGGGGAGCGGGTACTACTCAAAGTTTCACCCTGGAAGGGTGTGGTTCGTTTTGGTAAACGCGGCAAACTTAACCCACGATATGTTGGACCTTTCGAAGTCATTGAGAAAATAGGCAGGGTGGCCTACAGACTAAACTTACCAGCAGAACTCGGTGTAGTTCACAACGTTTTTTCACGTGTCGAATCTGAAGAAGTGTCCGTCAGATGAGACCCACGTAGTTCCTCTGAAGGAACTCACTATCGACGAACAGTTACGATTCGTCGAGGAACCAGTCGAAATCACGGACCGGGATGTTAAGGTCCTCAAGAGCACCAGAATACCTCTCGTTCGAGTTCGTTGGAACTCACGTCGCGGCCCAGAGTTCACCTGGGAGCGCGAAGATCAGATGAAACAAAAGTATCCCCAACTGTTCGCAAACAGTACAACCACTACTGAGGCCGAAGCTACGGAATTTCGAGACGAAATTCCAGATCAACGGGGGGTGGATGTGACACCCCAGGAAAACCGGGAAAACCATACAACTTAACTAGCTTCCTCAGTGAGTGCTTACCAAATTTCGGGACGAAATTTCTTTCAACTTGGGGATGATGTGACAACTCGGAATTTAGAACATTTCGTTGTATGCTTGAACATTAAGTGACTAACTGATTTGATGATTTAATGAATGGTATATGTGAACTTATATGATTATGTGTGTGATTGTATGTATGCGAGTATGTATATGAACCGAGACAACAAGAACCCGACTCGAGACCATGTGGTCTCGAGTGAACAGTAACATATGGGCCGGTTGGGCCACACACACACACTTAGCCTATTTCGAAAACCCATTAGGGTGCACCCATGTGGAACAACTATATAACCTTAGTGATAGCCACACTTGGCATTTTTGGGCAAACAACACTCATACTCCTCTAACACACACACTCTCCACTCTCCCTCACTAAAACCCTAAACCACAACCTTTCCCCTCCTTCATTCTCGGATTCAAACCGGCCGACCGCAAGAGGGTTCTCGGACTAGCTTGTGCTCACCAAGAAAAGCTTCATCTTTCACCACTACTTCTCCAACCGGTTAGTGACTTATGTTATGTGTGATATTTCGGTTGAAGGTGATATGTTTCGGTTGATAGTTATGCATGATGAAATCATATGACAATATGTGTGCTTGTTAAGTTTCATACATGATTAGGGTATTGATTATGTGATGATGTGCTCCATGACTATTGTTTGAATATGACAAAGGTGTTTGTGGATCTAATGAACTCTTGGTGATTAAATGATACATGCTTAGTTACGACCCTTATAATGAACTTGATATCTTTGGTAGAGATATAAATTTTGTATGATAAAGGAATGATAATGATTATCCGATTCATTAGGATATAGAACAAATGCTTGGTTTGCAATATGAGCTTGATATCTAGTTTAGATAATATAACTCTTGTCCGAAAAATGCAAAATATGTTTAAATAAGGGCTGTTTGTGTTTGATGAACATGATGAATGTATGAAGAACTTGTTGAATATCATATGAACATGATATGAATATTTGAAATTTATGTGTTTGATCCGTTTTTGGTTAGGGTTAGACAAATAAACATGTTTATGAGGATAGTACATAATGTTGCATGAAATCAAAATCCAATTGGATAGTACACTGTGCAGATTCAGCTTATGTCCAGTCGAGACCTTCGGTTGCGACTCGAGACCACCGCATGATGAGTCGAAATCCCCCGGTTGCGACATCGGTTGCGAGTCGCAAACACCTGGTTGCGACTCGAAACCACATGTGATCAGCACACAAACCTTATGACTCGAAATCTCAGTTACGAGTCCGGTTGCGACTCGAGACCAAAACAGCATGAACCGAGACCATGATTGCGAGTCCGGTTGCGACTCGAGACCGCCTGTCTCGACTAATGCATGAATGACTCGAAACCGCACAGTCTCGACTCGAGATCTCTAGTCTCGACTCGGGACCACGTACACATACACCGAATCAGACTTACTGTATTACGGGCTTAGTTGATGGGCCGGACCTTGGGCTTTGTTTATTTATATACTACTGTTCAACCCGTAGGCATTATTTGCAAACTGCCATGTTTATACATGATTATTACTTGAGTACAATACGTGGAGAACATACGTGCACAACTTGGATACGAACCTGACTTGTATGATACAACTATGTTAGGACGCGGTTGACCCAATATCGCTTGACCGACTTTTCTGTGTACCTACCGAGCAAACCAAGGTGAGTTCACACCCTTTACAAAGCATGGGATTCCCAGGGGTCGGGAATTGGGGTTAAGGAACATGGGTTCCTCGTCCTCCTTGGGTAGGACAGCAATGGTTCAGGAATGTAATTCCTCGTCCTCACGGACAGATAACTCGTACTAGACCAAAACTCTATCATGAAGTCCCTCATTTTTGTATCGACTTAATCGCCGAGCCAATGGCGAGCGGGTCATTAGTTAGATAGCGCTATTTAGGTCTGACAAACCTCACACCATGCCGCAGAGGACGGGCGTGAACTAATGGATCTGGGGCACGTCAATGATGATAGACATTGACAGTTTCAGGGCACTTAAACATGACTACAGTCAGCAGTCGATATGGTAACGAGTCTAGTGTATACATGGGGTAGCCCCCACGGCCGAAATGCCAGATAACTAACACGGGGTAGCCCCCACGGCTGGATTGCCAGAGTAACCAGGAATATACAAGTCACGTTTTTTACTATGGGGTAACCCCCACGGCAGGATGCCAACTAAAGGAACTGTTTTCGAAACTACTTAAAATGAACACCCAACCGTGAACTCACTCAACTTGTTGTTGACTCGTTACTACATGCTTTGCAGGTTCTTAGGTTCTTAGCTGGAGCTTGCATGGAGGAGGATCGTTGTGGGACATGGACGACTGTGTGCCATGTTAAACTTTGAAACAATTAAACTTATGTTTTGATTTAAGACTTATGCTTCCGCTTGCAACTTAACTATGTTTTGTTGAACACCAATTGTATTGGTTGAACTTTTATAACTATGTGTTTGCTTGTTCAATATGATTGGTGGCTGGATCCTGGTCAGTCACGCCTCCAAGCGGTAGTACTCCGCAGGTGGATTTTGGGGGTGTGACAGATTGGTATCAGAGCCATTGGTTATAGAGAACTTGGTTTTAATAAAGGGGAAAAACGTTTTTGTTAAAACCAGACTATAACCTGTACAGTGCTCAACGGTCCACAACGACGCTTCACTCCACATGCAAGGCTCGACGTTCTAGGTGATATGATCTGTGTATATATTGCCTACTTGCTAGTTACATAGTACATTGCTTATGATATGCTTGGTTAGTATAACTACTGTTGCTTGAACACGTGCGAGCTTACTCTATTTTATCGTCGTACTTTCGCGAACCCCTCTCACTCACGTTCTTCTTGATATGAAGATCATGTCTGGACGCGTTAACCTGACACAAGCCCAGTTGACGGCTCTGTTCAACGAACGAGTTGCCGCAGCACTTGCAGCTGCACACGCAGGAGGTATATCCTGCAGTCCGAACTCATTCTAGGATCTTTAGGATCCTACTCTCGTGAACCAACCTTTGTGTTAAACTCTGTCTTTTCTTTCACCTACGATAGGTCAGCACGTTCAGCCACCCGTGTGCACTTTTAAGACTTTCATGGACTGCCGACCAACTACTTTTAGCGGCACTGAAGGAGCAGTAGGTCTCCTACACTGGTTTGAGAAGCTAGAATCTGTGTTCGAAATGTGCGAATGCCCTGAGGCGCGCAGGGTGAAGTATGCTACTGGTACTCTCGAGGGTTTAGCCCTCACATGGTGGAACGCTCAAGTTCAGATGCTAGGGTTGGTTGCTGCCAACGCCACCCCATGGGAAACTTTTAAGGAGATGATCAAAGAAGAATACTGCAGTCGGGATGAGATTCACAAACTAGAGGTGGAATTCTTCAACCTCAAGATGACGGGGTCCGAAATTGAAGCTTATGTGAAAAGGTCGAACGAACTGGCAATTCTGTGCCCTACTATGGTGGATCCTCCCATCAAACGCATCGAACTATTTCTTTAGGGCTTAGTGCCGAAAATCCAAAGTCATGTGACTTCAGCGAACCTCGCCACCTACCAGCAAACTGTTCAGTTGGCTCACCGTCTCACGGATCAGGCGGTGGAGCAGAACAAGTTACCAAAACGCATAGGTGCTGCAACTACTTCTGGTACCTCTAGTGACCACAAACGGAAATGGGATGGAACTTCAAGTAAGGGTTCGACTTCGGTTCAGTCCCAGTCTCAGCAGAGAAAGACTGATGACTACAAGAGCCCTAATCAGCAATCGTCTGGTGGTCAAGGCCATGGTGGGTACAAAGGAAATCACCCCAAATGCAATCGCTGCAGCCTGCACCACAGCGGGCCATGCACCAGGGGCAACTGTCATCGGTGCAACAAGCCTGGTCACGCTGCAAAGGATTGCAGGAGCTTATACCCCGCCAATCAGAATCGTCAGCAAGCTCAACAGAACCACCGCCAGTAGTAGCGGCAAGGTGATAACAAAGGGTGCTTTCAGTGTGGAGCTGAGGGCCACTTCAAGAGAGATTGTCCCCAACTGAACAGGAACCACAACAACAACAACAACAATAACAACAATCAGGGGAATGGTGACAATGGGAACAACAACAACAATGGCGCCAGGGGGCGGGTGTTTGTGATTGGCCAAGGTGAAGCAAGGAATGACCCCAATGTTGTGGCGGGTAAGTTCCTTCTCGACGACTTTTATGTTTCAGTTTTATTTGATTCGGGTGCCGATACTAACTACATGTCACTAGAAGTTAGTCGAATGCTTAAACGTATTCCAACACCTTTGAACAACAAGCACACCGTAGAGCTAGCAAATGGTAAGAGTTTAGAAGCCACACACATAGTCAAGGGTTGTAAACTTATTCTCGCTGACCAGACCTTCTCTATCGACCTCATTCCTATTGTCTTGGGTAGTTTCGACGTTGTCATTGGGATGGATTGGTTATCCCAACACCGAGCAGAGATTCTTTGCAACGAGAAGGTTGTCCGTATTCCAGGTCCCGGTGGTGAACCTCTCATGATTCATGGCGACAAGAGGAGTGCTGTTGAGAACGTCATTTCTCTCCTTAAGGCCCAAAAGTGCTTGCGAAAGGGCCACACTGCCATTTTGGCTCTCGTTACTGACACCTCAGAAAAAGAGAAGAAGATAGAAGATTTTCCAGTGGTACGCGATTATCCAGAGGTATTTCCTGAGGAATTACCTGGCCTTCCGCCCCATCGCCAAGTCGAATTTCAGATCGAACTAGCTCCTGGAGCTGCGCCCATAGCCCGTGCACCTTATCGTTTAGCCCCATCAGAGTTGGAAGAACTCTCTACGCAACTACAAGAACTCTTGGATAAGGGTTTTATTCGTCCTAGCTCATCGCCCTGGGGAGCTCCAGTGCTATTTGTGAAGAAGAAAGACGGTACTTTCAGAATGTGCATCGACTACCGGGAACTCAACAAGGTGACGGTGAAGAATCGTTATCCTCTACCGCGTATCGACGACTTATTCGACCAGCTGCAAGGGTCGAGCTACTATTCAAAGATCGATTTGAGATCGGGTTATCACCAACTGAGAGTCTGGGAAGAGGACGTCTCCAAAACAGCTTTCAGAACTCGATACGGGCACTATGAGTTTTTGGTCATGCCTTTTGGGATGACAAACGCACCTGCGGTTTTCATGGACTTGATGAATCGAGTGTGCAAGCCTTACCTGGACAAGTTCGTTATAGTCTTCATCGACGACATCCTGATCTATTCCAAGAGTCGGGAGGAACACGAGCAGCATCTACGACTTATTCTGGAACTCCTTCGAACAGAACAGCTTTATGCAAAGTTCTCGAAATGCGACTTCTGGCTTCGAGAAGTCCATTTCCTGGGCCACGTGGTGAACAAGGATGGGATTCACGTTGATCCATCCAAGATAGACTCGATTAAGAACTGGCCTGCACCTCGTACACCAAAGGAAATTCGCCAATTCTTGGGTTTGGCGGGATACTACCGGAGGTTCATAAAGGATTTTTCTAAGATTGCACAGCCTCTCACCTCACTAACGCAAAAGGGCGTTGTTTATCGCTGGGGAAACGCACAGGAGTTGGCATTTCAGCACCTAAAGGATAGACTTTGTAGCGCACCTATCCTTTCCTTGCCGGAAGGCACAGACGACTTTGTGGTTTACTGCGACGCATCAATTCAGGGTCTTGGTTGCGTGTTGATGCAACGAGATAAAGTTATAGCCTACGCCTCACGCCAACTCAAGGTTCATGAAAAGAACTACACTACGCACGACTTAGAGCTGGGAGCTGTTGTTTTTGCACTTAAATTATGGCGGCATTACCTGTATGGTACCAAGTGCGCCATCTACACCGACCACAGGAGCCTCGAGCATATCTTCAAGCAGAAAGAACTGAATATGCGGCAACGACGATGGGTCGAACTACTGAACGACTACGAGTGCTCAATCAGGTATCACCCGGGCAAGGCCAATGTTGTGGCTGACGCCCTCAGTCGAAAGGACACTGCGCCTAAGCGCGTACGAGCTTTGCAACTTACGATACATTCCAGTCTTCCCTCCCAGATACGAGCTGCTCAGATAGAAGCACTGAAACCAGAAAACGTCAGGGCTGAAGCCCTACGCGGATCAAGGCAACGATTAGAACAGAAGGAAGACGGTGCTTACTACGTGACGGGACGCGTTTGGGTCCCACTCTATGGCAACCTACGAGAGCTTGTGATGGATGAAGCACACAAGTCTCGCTACTCGGTGCATCCTGGTTCGGATAAAATGTACCACGATATCAAAGCTACATACTGGTGGCCTAGCATGAAGGCCCACATAGCAACCTACGTCAGCAAGTGTCTGACTTGTGCGAGAGTCAAGTCTGAATACCAGAAACCCTCAGGCCTACTCCAACAACCCGAGATACCTCAATGGAAATGGGAGCAAATTTCCATGGATTTTGTCACTGGCCTGCCTAGATCCCAGCGCGGGAAATATACTATTTGGGTGATCGTGGATCGACTCACAAAATCTGCACACTTCTTGGCTATCAAAGAGACGGATAAATTCTCCACGCTCGCAGAAATTTACCTCAAGGAAGTTGTTTCGAGGCACGGGGTGCCCACCTCTATTATCTCAGATCGAGATGCGCGTTTTACTTCAGAGCTGTGGCAAGCGATGCACAAATCCTTTGGCTCACGATTAGATATGAGCACAACGTATCACCCTCAGACGGACGGGCAGTCCGAGCGCACTATTCAAACCTTAGAAGACATGCTTCGTGCATGTGTAATCGACTTTGGCAACCGCTGGGAAAAGCATCTGCCACTTGTGGAATTCTCGTACAATAACAGCTACCACACCAGCATTAAAGCTGATCCGTTTGAGGCATTGTACGGACGTAAATGCCGGTCTCCTCTTTGCTGGGCAGAGGTGGGAGATAGTCAGATCAATGGTCCAGAATATGTGGTAGACACGACCGAACAAATTGCTCAAATACGAAAACGCATGACGGCAGCCCGGGAACGTCAGAAAGTTTACGCCGACATGGGCAGGAAACCGCTTGAGCTCCAGGTTGGGGAGCGGGTACTACTCAAAGTTTCACCCTGGAAGGGTGTGGTTCGTTTTGGTAAACGCGGCAAACTTAACCCACGATTTGTTGGACCTTTCGAAGTCATTGAGAAAATAGGCAGGGTGGCCTACAGACTAAACTTACCAGCAGAACTCGGTGCAATTCACAACGTTTTTTCACGTGTCGAATCTGAAGAAGTGTCCGTCAGATGAGACCCACGTAGTTCCTCTGAAGGAACTCACTATCGACGAACAGTTACGATTCGTCGAGGAACCAGTCGAAATCACGGACCGGGATGTTAAGGTCCTCAAGAGCACCAGAATACCTCTCGTTCGAGTTCGTTGGAACTCACGTCGCGGCCCAGAGTTCACCTGGGAGCGCGAAGATCAGATGAAACAAAAGTATCCCCAACTGTTCGCAAACAGTACAACCACTACTGAGGCCGAAGCTACGGAATTTCAGGACGAAATTCCAGATCAACGGGGGGTGGATGTGACACCCCAGGAAAACCGGGAAAACCATACAACTTAACTAGCTTCCTCAGTGAGTGCTTACCAAATTTCGGGACGAAATTTCTTTCAACTTGGGGATGATGTGACAACTCGGAATTTAGAACATTTCGTTGTATGCTTGAACATTAAGTGACCAACTGATTTGATGATTTAATGAATGGTATATGTGAACTTATATGATTATGTGTGTGATTGTATGTATGCGAGTATGTATATGAACCGAGACAACACGAACCCGACTCGAGACCATGTGGTCTCGAGTGAACAGTAACATATGGGCCGGTTGGGCCACACACACACACTTAGCCTATTTCGAAAACCCATTAGGGTGCACCCATGTGGAACAACTATATAACCTTAGTGATAGCCACACTTGGCATTTTTGGGCAAACAACACTCATACTCCTCTAACACACACACTCTCCACTCTCCCTCACTAAAACCCTAAACCACAACCTTTCCCCTCCTTCATTCTCGGATTCAAACCGGCCGACCGCAAGAGGGTTATCGGACTAGCTTGTGCTCACCAAGAAAAGCTTCATCTTTCACCACTACTTCTCCAACCGGTTAGTGACTTATGTTATGTGTGATATTTCGGTTGAAGGTGATATGTTTCGGTTGATAGTTATGCATGATGAAATCATATGACAATATGTGTGCTTGTTAAGTTTCATACATGATTAGGGTATTGATTATGTGATGATGTGCTCCATGACTATTGTTTGAATATGACAAAGGTGTTTGTGGATCTAATGAACTCTTGGTGATTAAATGATACATGCTTAGTTACGACCCTTATAATGAACTTGATATCTTTGGTAGAGATATAAATTTTGTATGATAAAGGAATGATAATGATTATCCGATTCATTAGGATATAGAACAAATGCTTGGTTTGCAATATGAGCTTGATATCTAGTTTAGATAATATAACTCTTGTCCGAAAAATGCAAAATATGTTTAAATAAGGGCTGTTTGTGTTTGATGAACATGATGAATGTATGAAGAACTTGTTGAATATCATATGAACATGATATGAATATTTGAAATTTATGTGTTTGATCCGTTTTTGGTTAGGGTTAGACAAATAAACATGTTTATGAGGATAGTACATAATGTTGCATGAAATCAAAATCCAATTGGATAGTACACTGTGCAGATTCAGCTTATGTCCAGTCGAGACCTTCGGTTGCGACTCGAGACCACCGCATGATGAGTCGAAATCCCCCGGTTGCGACATCGGTTGCGAGTCGCAAACACCTGGTTGCGACTCGAAACCACATGTGATCAGCACACAAACCTTATGACTCGAAATCTCAGTTACGAGTCCGGTTGCGACTCGAGGCATTATTTGCAAACTGCCATGTTTATACATGATTATTACTTGAGTACAATGCGTGGAGAACATACGTGCACAACTTGGATACGAACCTGACTTGTATGATACAACTATGTTAGGACGCGGTTGACCCAATATCGCTTGACCGACTTTTCTGTGTACCTACCGAGCAAACCAAGGTGAGTTTACACCCTTTACAAAGCATGGGATTCCCAGGGGTCGGGAATTGGGGTTAAGGAACATGGGTTCCTCGTCCTCCTTGGGTAGGACAGCAATGGTTCAGGAATGTAATTCCTCGTCCTCACGGACAGATAACTCGTACTAGACCAAAACTCTATCATGAAGTCCCTCATTTTTGTATCGACTTAATCGCCGAGCCAATGGCGAGCGGGTCATTAGTTAGATAGCGCTATTTAGGTCTGACAAACCTCACACCATGCCGCAGAGGACGGGCGTGAACTAATGGATCTGGGGCACGTCAATGATGATAGACATTGACAGTTTCAGGGCACTTAAACATGACTACAGTCAGCAGTCGATATGGTAACGAGTCTAGTGTATACATGGGGTAGCCCCCACGGCCGAAATGCCAGATAACTAACACGGGGTAGCCCCCACGGCTGGATTTCCAGAGTAACCAGGAATATACAAGTCACGTTTTTTACTATGGGGTAACCCCCACGGCAGGATGCCAACTAAAGGAACTGTTTTCGAAACTACTTAAAATGAACACCCAACCGTGAACTCACTCAACTTGTTGTTGACTCGTTACTACATGCTTTGCAGGTTCTTAGGTTCTTAGCTGGAGCTTGCATGGAGGAGGATCGTTGTGGGACATGGACGACTGTGTGCCATGTTAAACTTTGAAACAATTAAACTTATGTTTTGATTTAAGACTTATGCTTCCGCTTGCAACTTAACTATGTTTTGTTGAACACCAATTGTATTGGTTGAACTTTTATAACTATGTGTTTGCTTGTTCAATATGATTGGTGGCTGGATCCTGGTCAGTCACGCCTCCAAGCGGTAGTACTCCGCAGGTGGATTTTGGGGGTGTGACAGATTGGTATCAGAGCCATTGGTTATAGAGAACTTGGTTTTAATAAAGGGGAAAAACGTTTTTGTTAAAACCAGACTATAACCTGTACAGTGCTCAACGGTCCACAACGACGCTTCACTCCACATGCAAGGCTCGACGTTCTAGGTGATATGATCTGTGTATATATTGCCTACTTGCTAGTTACATAGTACATTGCTTATGATATGCTTGGTTAGTATAACTACTGTTGCTTGAACACGTGCGAGCTTACTCTATTTTATCGTCGTACTTTCGCGAACCCCTCTCACTCACGTTCTTCTTGATATGAAGATCATGTCTGGACGCGTTAACCTGACACAAGCCCAGTTGACGGCTCTGTTCAACGAACGAGTTGCCGCAGCACTTGCAGCTGCACACGCAGGAGGTATATCCTGCAGTCCGAACTCATTCTAGGATCTTTAGGATCCTACTCTCGTGAACCAACCTTTGTGTTAAACTCTGTCTTTTCTTTCACCTACGATAGGTCAGCACGTTCAGCCACCCGTGTGCACTTTTAAGACTTTCATGGACTGCCGACCAACTACTTTTAGCGGCACTGAAGGAGCAGTAGGTCTCCTACACTGGTTTGAGAAGCTAGAATCTGTGTTCGAAATGTGCGAATGCCCTGAGGCGCGCAGGGTGAAGTATGCTATTGGTACTCTCGAGGGTTTAGCCTCACATGGTGGAACGCTCAAGTTCAGATGCTAGGGTTGGTTGCTGCCAACGCCACCCCATGGGAAACTTTTAAGGAGATGATCAAAGAAGAATACTGCAGTCGGGATGAGATTCACAAACTAGAGGTGGAATTCTTCAACCTCAAGATGACGGGGTCCGAAATTGAAGCTTATGTGAAAAGGTCGAACGAACTGGCAATTCTGTGCCCTACTATGGTGGATCCTCCCATCAAACGCATCGAACTATTTCTTCAGGGCTTAGTTCCGAAAATCCAAAGTCATGTGACTTCAGCGAACCTCGCCACCTACCAGCAAACTGTTCAGTTGGCTCACCGTCTCACGGATCAGGCGGTGGAGCAGAACAAGTTACCAAAACGCATAGGTGCTGCAACTACTTCTGGTACCTCTAGTGACCACAAACGGAAATGGGATGGAACTTCAAGTAAGGGTTCGACTTCGGTTCAGTCCCAGTCTCAGCAGAGAAAGACTGATGACTACAAGAGCCCTAATCAGCAATCGTCTGGTGGTCAAGGCCATGGTGGGTACAAAGGAAATCACCCAAATGCAATCGCTGCAGCCTGCACCACAGCGGGCCATGCACCAGGGGCAACTGTCATCGGTGCAACAAGCCTGGTCACGCTGCAAAGGATTGCAGGAGCTTATACCCCGCCAATCAGAATCGTCAGCAAGCTCAACAGAACCACCGCCAGTAGCAGCGGCAAGGTGATAACAAAGGGTGCTTTCAGTGTGGAGCTGAGGGCCACTTCAAGAGAAATTGTCCCCAACTGAACAGGAACCACAACAACAACAACAACAATAACAACAATCAGGGGAATGGTGACAATGGGAACAACAACAACAATGGCGCCAGGGGGCGGGTGTTTGTGATTGGCCAAGGTGAAGCAAGGAATGACCCCAATGTTGTGGCGGGTAAGTTCCTTCTCGACGACTTTTATGTTTCAGTTTTATTTGATTCAGGTGCCGATACTAACTACATGTCACTAGAAGTTAGTCGAATGCTTAAACGTATTCCAACACCTTTGAACAACAAGCACACCGTAGAGCTAGCAAATGGTAAGAGTTTAGAAGCCACACACATAGTCAAGGGTTGTAAACTTATTCTCGCTGACCAGACCTTCTCTATCGACCTCATTCCTATTGTCTTGGGTAGTTTCGACGTTGTCATTGGGATGGATTGGTTATCCCAACACCGAGCAGAGATTCTTTGCAACGAGAAGGTTGTCCGTATTCCAGGTCCCGGTGGTGAACCTCTCATGATTCATGGCGACAAGAGGAGTGCTGTTGAGAACGTCATTTCTCTCCTTAAGGCCCAAAAGTGCTTGCGAAAGGGCCACACTGCCATTTTGGCTCTCGTTACTGACACCTCAGAAAAAGAGAAGAAGATAGAAGATTTTCCAGTGGTACGCGATTATCCAGAGGTATTTCCTGAGGAATTACCTGGCCTTCCGCCCCATCGCCAAGTCGAATTTCAGATCGAACTAGCTCCTGGAGCTGCGCCCATAGCCCGTGCACCTTATCGTTTTGCCCCATCAGAGTTGGAAGAACTCTCTACGCAACTACAAGAACTCTTGGATAAGGGTTTTATTCGTCCTAGCTCATCGCCCTGGGGAGCTCCAGTGCTATTTGTGAAGAAGAAAGACGGTACTTTCAGAATGTGCATCGACTACCGGGAACTCAACAAGGTGACGGTGAAGAATCGTTATCCTCTACCGCGTATCGACGACTTATTCGACCAGCTGCAAGGGTCGAGCTACTATTCAAAGATCGATTTGAGATCGGGTTATCACCAACTGAGAGTCTGGGAAGAGGACGTCTCCAAAACAGCTTTCAGAACTCGATACGGGCACTATGAGTTTTTGGTCATGCCTTTTGGGATGACAAACGCACCTGCGGTTTTCATGGACTTGATGAATCGAGTGTGCAAGCCTTACCTGGACAAGTTCGTTATAGTCTTCATCGACGACATCCTGATCTATTCCAAGAGTCGGGAGGAACACGAGCAGCATCTACGACTTATTCTGGAACTCCTTCGAACAGAACAGCTTTATGCAAAGTTCTCGAAATGCGACTTCTGGCTTCGAGAAGTCCATTTCCTGGGCCACGTGGTGAACAAGGATGGGATTCACGTTGATCCATCCAAGATAGACTCGATTAAGAACTGGCCTGCACCTCGTACACCAAAGGAAATTCGCCAATTCTTGGGTTTGGCGGGATACTACCGGAGGTTCATAAAGGATTTTTCTAAGATTGCACAGCCTCTCACCTCACTAACGCAAAAGGGCGTTGTTTATCGCTGGGGAAACGCACAGGAGTTGGCATTTCAGCACCTAAAGGATAGACTTTGTAGCGCACCTATCCTTTCCTTGCCGGAAGGCACAGACGACTTTGTGGTTTACTGCGACGCATCAATTCAGGGTCTTGGTTGCGTGTTGATGCAACGAGATAAAGTTATAGCCTACGCCTCACGCCAACTCAAGGTTCATGAAAAGAACTACACTACGCACGACTTAGAGCTGGGAGCTGTTGTTTTTGCACTTAAATTATGGCGGCATTACCTGTATGGTACCAAGTGCGCCATCTACACCGACCACAGGAGCCTCGAGCATATCTTCAAGCAGAAAGAACTGAATATGCGGCAACGACGATGGGTCGAACTACTGAACGACTACGAGTGCTCAATCAGGTATCACCCGGGCAAGGCCAATGTTGTGGCTGACGCCCTCAGTCGAAAGGACACTGCGCCTAAGCGCGTACGAGCTTTGCAACTTACGATACATTCCAGTCTTCCCTCCCAGATACGAGCTGCTCAGATAGAAGCACTGAAACCAGAAAACGTCAGGGCTGAAGCCCTACGCGGATCAAGGCAACGATTAGAACAGAAGGAAGACGGTGCTTACTACGTGACGGGACGCGTTTGGGTCCCACTCTATGGCAACCTACGAGAGCTTGTGATGGATGAAGCACACAAGTCTCGCTACTCGGTGCATCCTGGTTCGGATAAAATGTACCACGATATCAAAGCTACATACTGGTGGCCTAGCATGAAGGCCCACATAGCAACCTACGTCAGCAAGTGTCTGACTTGTGCGAGAGTCAAGTCTGAATACCAGAAACCCTCAGGCCTACTCCAACAACCCGAGATACCTCAATGGAAATGGGAGCAAATTTCCATGGATTTTGTCACTGGCCTGCCTAGATCCCAGCGCGGGAAATATACTATTTGGGTGATCGTGGATCGACTCACAAAATCTGCACACTTCTTGGCTATCAAAGAGACGGATAAATTCTCCACGCTCGCAGAAATTTACCTCAAGGAAGTTGTTTCGAGGCACGGGGTGCCCACCTCTATTATCTCAGATCGAGATGCGCGTTTTACTTCAGAGCTGTGGCAAGCGATGCACAAATCCTTTGGCTCACGATTAGATATGAGCACAGCGTATCACCCTCAGACGGACGGGCAGTCCGAGCGCACTATTCAAACCTTAGAAGACATGCTTCGTGCATGTGTAATCGACTTTGGCAACCGCTGGGAAAAGCATCTGCCACTTGTGGAATTCTCGTACAATAACAGCTACCACACCAGCATTAAAGCTGCTCCGTTTGAGGCATTGTACGGACGTAAATGCCGGTCTCCTCTTTGCTGGGCAGAGGTGGGAGATAGTCAGATCAATGGTCCAGAATATGTGGTAGACACGACCGAACAAATTGCTCAAATACGAAAACGCATGACGGCAGCCCGGGAACGTCAGAAAGTTTACGCCGACATGGGCAGGAAACCGCTTGAGCTCCAGGTTGGGGAGCGGGTACTACTCAAAGTTTCACCCTGGAAGGGTGTGGTTCGTTTTGGTAAACGCGGCAAACTTAACCCACGATATGTTGGACCTTTCGAAGTCATTGAGAAAATAGGCAGGGTGGCCTACAGACTAAACTTACCAGCAGAACTCGGTGCAGTTCACAACGTTTTTTCACGTGTCGAATCTGAAGAAGTGTCCTTCAGATGAGACCCACGTAGTTCCTCTGAAGGAACTCACTATCGACGAACAGTTACGATTCGTCGAGGAACCAGTCGAAATCACGGACCGGGATGTTAAGGTCCTCAAGAGCACCAGAATACCTCTCGTTCGAGTTCGTTGGAACTCACGTCGCGGCCCAGAGTTCACCTGGGAGCGCGAAGATCAGATGAAACAAAAGTATCCCCAACTGTTCGCAAACAGTACAACCACTACTGAGGCCGAAGCTACGGAATTTCGAGACGAAATTCCAGATCAACGGGGGGTGGATGTGACACCCCAGGAAAACCGGGAAAACCATACAACTTAACTAGCTTCCTCAGTGAGTGCTTACCAAATTTCGGGACGAAATTTCTTTCAACTTGGGGATGATGTGACAACTCGGAATTTAGAACATTTCGTTGTATGCTTGAACATTAAGTGACTAACTGATTTGATGATTTAATGAATGGTATATGTGAACTTATATGATTATGTGTGTGATTGTATGTATGCGAGTATGTATATGAACCGAGACAACAAGAACCCGACTCGAGACCATGTGGTCTCGAGTGAACAGTAACATATGGGCCGGTTGGGCCACACACACACACTTAGCCTATTTCGAAAACCCATTAGGGTGCACCCATGTGGAACAACTATATAACCTTAGTGATAGCCACACTTGGCATTTTTGGGCAAACAACACTCATACTCCTCTAACACACACACTCTCCACTCTCCCTCACTAAAACCCTAAACCACAACCTTTCCCCTCCTTCATTCTCGGATTCAAACCGGCCGACCGCAAGAGGGTTCTCGGACTAGCTTGTGTTCACCAAGAAAAGCTTCATCTTTCACCACTACTTCTCCAACCGGTTAGTGACTTATGTTATGTGTGATATTTCGGTTGAAGGTGATATGTTTCGGTTGATAGTTATGCATGATGAAATCATATGACAATATGTGTGCTTGTTAAGTTTCATACATGATTAGGGTATTGATTATGTGATGATGTGCTCCATGACTATTGTTTGAATATGACAAAGGTGTTTGTGGATCTAATGAACTCTTGGTGATTAAATGATACATGCTTAGTTACGACCCTTATAATGAACTTGATATCTTTGGTAGAGATATAAATTTTGTATGATAAAGGAATGATAATGATTATCCGATTCATTAGGATATAGAACAAATGCTTGGTTTGCAATATGAGCTTGATATCTAGTTTAGATAATATAACTCTTGTCCGAAAAATGCAAAATATGTTTAAATAAGGGCTGTTTGTGTTTGATGAACATGATGAATGTATGAAGAACTTGTTGAATATCATATGAACATGATATGAATATTTGAAATTTATGTGTTTGATCCGTTTTTGGTTAGGGTTAGACAAATAAACATGTTTATGAGGATAGTACATAATGTTGCATGAAATCAAAATCCAATTGGATAGTACACTGTGCAGATTCAGCTTATGTCCAGTCGAGACCTTCGGTTGCGACTCGAGACCACCGCATGATGAGTCGAAATCCCCCGGTTGCGACATCGGTTGCGAGTCGCAAACACCTGGTTGCGACTCGAAACCACATGTGATCAGCACACAAACCTTATGACTCGAAATCTCAGTTACGAGTCCGGTTGCGACTCGAGACCAAAACAGCATGAACCGAGACCATGATTGCGAGTCCGGTTGCGACTCGAGACCGCCTGTCTCGACTAATGCATGAATGACTCGAAACCGCACAGTCTCGACTCGAGATCTCTAGTCTCGACTCGGGACCACGTACACATACACCGAATCAGACTTACTGTATTACGGGCTTAGTTGATGGGCCGGACCTTGGGCTTTGTTTATTTATATACTACTGTTCAACCCGTAGGCATTATTTGCAAACTGCCATGTTTATACATGATTATTACTTGAGTACAATACGTGGAGAACATACGTGCACAACTTGGATACGAACCTGACTTGTATGATACAACTATGCTAGGACGCGGTTGACCCAATATCGCTTGACCGACTTTTCTGTGTACCTACCGAGCAAACCAAGGTGAGTTCACACCCTTTACAAAGCATGGGATTCCCAGGGGTCGGGAATTGGGGTTAAGGAACATGGGTTCCTCGTCCTCCTTGGGTAGGACAGCAATGGTTCAGGAATGTAATTCCTCGTCCTCACGGACAGATAACTCGTAATAGACCAAAACTCTATCATGAAGTCCCTCATTTTTGTATCGACTTAATCGCCGAGCCAATGGCGAGCGGGTCATTAGTTAGATAGCGCTATTTAGGTCTGACAAACCTCACACCATGCCGCAGAGGACGGGCGTGAACTAATGGATCTGGGGCACGTCAATGATGATAGACATTGACAGTTTCAGGGCACTTAAACATGACTACAGTCAGCAGTCGATATGGTAACGAGTCTAGTGTATACATGGGGTAGCCCCCACGGCCGAAATGCCAGATAACTAACACGGGGTAGCCCCCACGGCTGGATTGCCAGAGTAACCAGGAATATACAAGTCACGTTTTTTACTATGGGGTAACCCCCACGGCAGGATGCCAACTAAAGGAACTGTTTTCGAAACTACTTAAAATGAACACCCAACCGTGAACTCACTCAACTTGTTGTTGACTCGTTACTACATGCTTTGCAGGTTCTTAGGTTCTTAGCTGGAGCTTGCATGGAGGAGGATCGTTGTGGGACATGGACGACTGTGTGCCATGTTAAACTTTGAAACAATTAAACTTATGTTTTGATTTAAGACTTATGCTTCCGCTTGCAACTTAACTATGTTTTGTTGAACACCAATTGTATTGGTTGAACTTTTATAACTATGTGTTTGCTTGTTCAATATGATTGGTGGCTGGATCCTGGTCAGTCACGCCTCCAAGCGGTAGTACTCCGCAGGGGGATTTTGGGGGTGTGACAGGTGATGTTTTACATTTTTCATGTTTTGACTTTTATTGAATTTAAAACTCTATATCACTTTCTAGAGAGTTATACGCAAACTGGTGCGTAAACGTAGCCAGTTTAATGCGAAAAATACTCCGGAACATCAACATATACTTAACATACCTTAAATAACCCTTACATAACTTAGAAACAAGTTTTGATGCTTTGGTATGGCAAAAAAAAGTTAATTCGCTTACAGGGACTAAACTTGACAAACTGCGAAAGTATGCCAATTTGAACTGTAACAAACATTCCGGAACATGACCATAAGTTAAACATACCATAAATATCCTTTACATAGCTTAGAAATAGGCTTTGAGGGGTTCGGTATGCTAAAATAAACTTTTGAGGTCATTCAGGGACTAAAAGTGTCAAAAAGTGCACAAGTTTGCACTTTCGCGCATAACTTACGTTCTGAATACATCCGGATATCCAAAAATTTATGTAAGCACTAAAATATTTTATTTTAGTGTTTGGCATAAGAAAAATCCATTCGTCACGCCATTTGGATCATTTTTCGCGCTTATGCGCATTCCGTCGTAATTAACCGAACAACGTAACCGTACGGCTAAACGAACCGACACCGAGATATTTTTGAACACATTTTAAGTTCCCTATACTTTAACTTCATTTTAGATCTTTGAAATGGGGTTAACGGGGCTTAAACGTGTCAAAAAACGCATCGAAAACCAAGTTTTGAGGTTGCAGGGACTGAAACTGTAAATCTGCCAAACTAGGTCCGTAAGTAGGGGCCAGATGCAGCAAAATGTTTTTTTTCAGCTGTTAACAGCCCTTAACACTCTCCAAAGGCCAAGTGCCAAGTGTCAAACTCTTATGGTGGATGGCAAATGAGTTACCACAACTTTCCAACAAGTGTACGGCTTAGATCGTGCCCCCTTTTCCAAGAAACGATCCTAACGGTGAACCGAAAACTATAAATACCCACCTCCACCCTTCACTTTTCCTCACAAGAATCTGATCTAATGTGCTCTAAGTTGAAACCTTTGTTTCATACCTGAGCTATTTTGATCTAGATTAGCATTCGGGGACCCTTCGTAAGTGTTCCTTCATTCTTTTATTTCTTTTCGAGTCCGAAAGTCAAACTTTGTTTGACTTTCTGCATTGACCAGTTTATGGTCAATGCGAAGTTCGTTTGAACTTCGCAACGTGATTGTAATCACGATGGTTATAGTCCCTTGTGACTATGCCTACTGATTACCACGTTGTCTAGGGTCGTAAGGGTAAGCGATCTGATAAATCGCTTATACCTTCGAACCCGACCCATTTGGTCGATCATTAGGATCCGACCAAACACATTAGGTGACCATAGTATATAGGGAATAACCTTCCGAGGTTATACCTTATGGTCGCTTCGTTTAGGTAGTTGTATGATAGGTAGTTTATATGCCTTAGGTAAATTACCAAAATACCCTTTGGACGCCAAAATTCATTTTAAGCATATGTAACATAAATTTTGGTATCTAAACTGTTTTGGTAACAATATTAGATATGTTAAGGCATATTTTACTTGTCATAGGACTAGTTAGGCGGTCCGAACGCGTTTCACGCGAGCGACGCGTTAAAGTAGCATAAGCTACCTAAACGGGTCGTAATGGGTCGTAAGCACTTATGTTAGGTTTCATTTAGTATGTAGGCTTTGTTAAACCATATTACATGAGTCTCCATACTCGTTTGGTTTACAAACCCGCATTCTATCCGATCTTCCGATTTAGGTCCGGTATATTAACATAGTTACCTATATTAGGTGCCGTTTGATTCCGTGATCTCTAGCATTGCTTGGTGGTTATCTTAGGACTTCTGAGCAATCTCAAGTGAGTACATAGACCCCTCTTTTACTGTTTTCCAAACTGTTTTGGGGTGAAACACATGTGCCTACTTGTTACTTTCATGCTTTCCATGTTTTCACATCATATACCTGCTATGTTCGTTAGTACATTATAGTACATGTTTTACATTACATTTCATGCTATGTATGCCCATTGTGTGCGTACTTAGTACATTGTTTTACATTACATTTCATGCTATGTATGCCCATTGTGTGCGTACTTAGTACATTGTTTTACATTACATTTCATGCTATGTATGCCCATTGTGTGCGTACTTAGTACATTGTTTACATTACATTTCATGCTATGTATGTCCATTGTGTGCGTACTTAGTACATTGTTTCACATTACATTTCATGCTATGTATGCCCATTGTGTGCATACTTAGTAAAGTTGTTTTCATAACATGCTTACATTTTGGTATGACATTTGGGTTGTTTACAATGGAACAATACATTCATTAACATTAGCTACGCCGTTCGTTAGTAGGTAGTGGTACCATAGGAATTGACAACTCCCGTTCCTGAAATCCTAGGTTTGTTTGGATTGGAAGGAATGACCGAATTCGATATACATAACTTAGATAAACCTTTAATTTGTTTAAGGGTTTATCGCCACAGTCTCAAGGCTTGGATGTATGCATTTTCACAATACCGCATAGATGTTTATATCAGTATAGCATGCATTTGTTCCACAAAACATAACTTTGATTTAAACCATGTTTTACTTTAATACCTTGTTTTTGTGCATTTTACATATGGTTTAGTTGATATATTTCACATACCATACATGACATTTTTGGATACACATTACATGATTTACATTTTGACATTGATATACACAATTCATGATTTACATTAAACACAGACATTTGATATGGTTTACACAATAACATTTTGACATTTGATTATACATAAAATTTACATTGGTGGTTTGGTTTAAGTAAGTGATTTAAGTAACGAGGCGTGTGTAATATGATACAAGCATGGTGGATACGCCGCTGGTACTTCCTATATATAAGTGTTTGTATGGTATTACATATCGTAGCGTTATTTAAATCATTTCAATTTATGACACACGACATTTTATACAAATAACATACTTTTTACAAGACATTGTTTACAAACAACTTATCTTACACAAACTCATTTTTACATGGTTATTCATTTAACCTGACATTTATTTATACATATCATTTGATCTTATCGTTTTTCAAATGATTTATAAGACAAAGCAAATTACAAGGTTCATGACTAAACATTTTCTTAAACACAAGTCATGAATCATATTTTTACAAAACCTATGTATCTCACAGGTATTTTTATGCTAACGTGCCTATTTTCACATGTGTTTTCAGGAGCTTTTCCATTGGATGATGATCGTGACACTAGGGCGGACTTGTGCCTTAGAGACTAAAAAATGAAGATAGACTAGTTTAATTATGTTATGAACTCTTTGTTTCCTGTTTAAGACAATGTAACACTCTTGTTTAATAAATAAAATACAACTTTGTATGCCATGGTTATGAAACAATTAATTCTGTTACAACACTCCCCGACGTTTTCCGCCACGTTTTGTATGTTATACGTGGTCGGGTGTGACATAGGAAAAGAGATTTTGTTTTTGAAATGTTTTGAAATAAGGGTCGGTTAAGGTGTTTTATAGGCGGTTTTTTATAACCAGTGAAATTAATAATTTCGCTGGAATCTTAATTCCGCCTCCAATGTTGTTCACAACCCATTTTCAAAATCAATTTTAAATACGTTCATGAATTTCAAACTTTCTCGAAAAATGTGCCCTTTTTAGATTAAAATAATAAAAAAAGGAAATATTCACAAACTAGATGAAATTTGGGCAATTTTGACTCCGAACTTCATTATTCAAATCTAGGAGGTTCCATTTTTGCTGATTTTCTCGTTTCTTTTGACGCTTGTCGACTTACCTGCAGAAGATCACATTGTCAACACTTGTCAAATCCTTATTTATTATTATTAGCGAATCAAGGCACAAGAAAAACTGCCAGTATGTTTATCCGCTTAAATCCATGCATTGTCACACCCCAACCGATGGCGGAAACATCGGAGTGAGACGAAATAGATTGCAAGAGACTTCATAACACTATTTGTGACAAGTAATTAAATAATAAATTTTCATTTCATCTCTAAAGAGTCAATTACAAGGATTTGAAACAAATACAACATGAATAACAAAATACAATACAATAAGAATACAAATTTAAATTGTGTATCTAAGCATCCTACTAGATTTCATGCATCACCAACATCATCGCTAAACCTCCAACATGTTTTAAAAGTGTAGTTCAATACAAAAAGTATTGGCGAGCATACAAGTTTGGTGCGTAGCATATAAGTATAAAATGATAAGGAACAATCCACATGGCAAACCTAGTTATCAAGATTAACGTATAAACTGGCATGCGATTTACAAGTCAACCCTTTGTTTACGCAAGTATGAATGAAAATTTAGCATGACCACTAGTCTACGGGCGGTGCGTTACTCCTATAGGGCTATACATGTTAAATGGAGGCTCGTACAAAGCTAATGACAAGTTCATCACATAAGTATGGTCCAGAAAACACGAATCAAGCATAACAAATAGTCAGCATGTATTGGATTGTTTGTTTGTACATTTGCATAAGAATATGTATATTAAGTGTGTTTGCATATAAAAACATGTTACACCCAAAAGTGTGAAAACGGTAAAATGGGTCAAGTATACTCACAAAGTTTGCATAATATTTTCGATTATCCAATATAACGAATTCGTTGAGGTTAGAAGGTTGAATACATTTGATTAGGGATTTTAAGAGACAGATACATTTCGTCTAAGGATGTGAAGTTTAAAGGGCATGAAAAGTATGTATATGAAAAGTAATCATCTTGTACACATAGCACATGTTTTTGACACTATTAAAACTCAAGGAGTTTGTAGGATTTCATGGATCAAAGGTCCATTAGAATCATAACAAGTGTATGGTCATAGATGATGTAACACGTTCTTGACAAATAGCTACTAAGTTATCATCAAGCTTAGTTACTTAGATATATATATATATATATATATATATATATATATATATATATATATATATATATGGAATACATAGATAATATAAAGATTACAAAGTCCTAATGGTCAAGTATGAGGTGGGAGATTAGAATCTCCATTTAGGCACCTCTTTGTATCATAGAAGTCATGTAGGAGGTAGGAAGAACAAGTTCTTCCATTTAGGCACCTCTAAGTGTTCACCACTACACTTGATGTAAAAACATACAAGGAGGGTCATGAACTACAAGTAATACAAGAATATTAAACACTAATCTATAAGAAATCATCAAGCAATGTGTGGATTTTATGTAGGAAAACCCAAGTTAATCCTTAATCACACATACATCAAGTCTTGGACTTGAACATCACTTGTGGGTTAAACCCTTGACAAAACAGAAAGTTTGTGAGGATTAATCCTCTGATTTTAGATGTCTCAACCTTGTTTTTAATCCTAACTAACCATAGAAGTGGTTATAAGCATAAGAACATAGGTTTGAGATGAGTTAGACTCAAGTTTGAACAAGTTAAGTAAGGTTTTATTCAAAACAAAACAAACAGTGAACTTTGGAGCCTTTTTACTGGAGTTCCAAGGACTTATTTACTGTGAAAAACCCATGGAATCGAAGCTAAGGTCGATCCAAGTGTTCTGGAAAAAGAATGAGCTCAAACGGACAAGAAATGAAGAAGTTATGCTCACTTTAGTGGAGCTTGATGTTTCTGTCCGAACTTGAACTCGCAGCTACGATTTTGGGAGCTTGAGACTGATTTGAGAGTGTTTGTAAAGTGTAAAAGACTTGGGAGGCACTTGGTATTTATAAGGAAGTGATTAGGGTTGGTTTTGGTGGGTTATTTAATGCTAAAACGAGTTTAAACTTCAAACAACACCCAAAATCGCGCTCAAATTCGTGGCTGATCAAAGGAGTCTAATCTGGGGGTTTTCTCACGGGCCGCGTAAGGAATAGGGTAAGTTTACGCAGGCCGTGACAAGGGAGGAGGGCCAAGTTTCATTTAATTACAAATAGGCCCCTGAAGTTTGTTATTTTGTGTTTTTAAGTGATTTAGGGACTAGTTTCGCCATAAAAGCATAGTTTAAAGCCAAATAAAGTATGATGAACATAATCAAAGTATAATTAAGCCTATGAATGTCGTATTTAAGTATCATATATGTTCGTAATACGTTTTATGCATAAGTTTCACGTATTTACAAGTTTAGCACATAATTTCCAAGAATTACGAATAAGCATCAATTGTTTCACGAAATTGAATGTATGAGCATGTATAAAGTATATATAAAATGAAATTAAAGAAATACGAGTTTTATTTATGATCAAGTCCCGTATTTTACAACGATTACTGATGGGTGTTAAGTGTTATATATATTAGGTGTGTATTTTAAGCCCCTTTAACACTTTTTAGTCAAGTTTTAAATTTATAAAACACGATATTCACTAACACTAGACACTCATATGGGCAAGTGCACCCATCGTGAGCGTAGTATAGTGTTGGTAAGATACCGAGGTCGTCCAAGGACACAAGAGCTTTTAGTACCGGTTTATCCTCAACGTCTAATCAAATCAAAAAGTTTAGAAAAATGTTTTAAACTAAGAAAAATAAAAACTAACTAAAATGCTGAAAAATAAAAATAAAAAGAAAAAACAGATAGACAAGATGAATCACTTGGTTCCGACTCGTATCTAGTGTAACCTTTGATTATTTCCGCACTTTTGCACTTTTTAAGAGATTATCTTAGTTATTGTAGTAGGCCCCTCTTTTGAAGGTGACGTTACCCTCACCCCAGTAGTTTGAGTCAGCAAGGATACAATCCTAAAAGGGTGGATTATTGAAAGATAATTAATCAAGTTATTAATGCAAATTATGGTAGGCCCCTCTTTTGGAGGTGACGTTACCCTCGACTAAGTAGTCTGAGTCAGCAGGGATACAGTCCTAAATAGCCGGGTTATAGTATTAATAGTAGTTAACTTATGAGGGGATCAAAGAGTTTGGACCCCCGCCATCCAATACCGTTAAGTATTGAAGGAGGTCCTACTAAATTTGACCCAGGTCCATTGCAGGACCTCTAAACACTGAACAATGGCAAGACCTTTACCAAACCGTTCCCTTAACCCCCGACCAGGTAGCCAACATACCTCCATATAGACCGTGGAGATATGAATGGTGAAAATCTTTTATTTTATATAGACAGTAAAATAATGTCAAGACACCACAGACAAACGATAAGGAAAGATCACCTTCAACATAAGAAACTAGTTATTAAAGTCATTAATACAAAACCAAATAAAAAGTGCGAAAAGATTAAAAATAAAAAGTATTACACTAGACACTTTGTCTTCACCAAGTGATGTAAGAGACTTAGGCAAACATGGCCTTGATTGTCAAGAACTCTTACGATCAATCTTGGATCCCGAGACGACTCACACACTCTACGATGGACAATGGATGATGGTGGTGGATGATGGTGTTATGGTGGTGGTGGGTGGTGGGTGAAGTGTGAGAGAGGTGGTGTGCCAAGGGATGGTTTGAGCTTGAGCCAAGCACTCCTATTTATAGGCTGAACAGAAGCTCGGGCACGGCCCCGTATCCAGTGGGCACGACCCCATGTCCACATCCTTCTCTTTCTTTATTTAATGCAGCTTTGTCTTTTTAGTTGACCACGCCCCCGTGTCCGCTGAGCACGACCCCGTGGTGCAGAAGAATCTTTGTACTATGAAGATTTGCTGGATTTTGCGAATCTTATAGTTGACCACGGCCCCGTGTCCGCTGAGCACGGCCCCGTGGTGGGCAATAGAAGCTTCTACCACTTTGTCTTTTCTGCTGACACTTGGGCACGCCCCTGTGCTGGCTGAGCACGGGGCGTGTTCAGTCTTCTGTCATCTTGTTTTGCTTGGGAAGATGCTGTCGTGGGGTCGGGCATGTCACGTCTTGTTCCTTTTCTTGTATTTATGTTAGATTTTGATGTCTTTTTGCTTCTTTTGTTAATTTGAGCTCATTTAATCCTGAAAATACAAAAGGAAGACAAAATCACACTTTTTCCAACATTAGTACTAAAAAGGGTTAGTTTTATGCCACAATTGATGAAATTTATATGTTGCATTTTGCACACATCAAATACCCCCACACTTGAATCTTTGCTTGTCCTCAAGCAAAACTCCTTAATATGTGGCTATTACACACCCAAATGGAATGGGTAGAGAAGAAGGTTTTTGGGCTTGTCGTAGAGTGTCGGGATTTCCAATATTCTTTATTTAGTTTTATTTTTATTTATTTACAATCCTATTCGTCATGATTTATTTAAAACTTTTCATAAGATAAATTACTTATTAGGGCATAACATGCCTCTTTAAAATTTCCTTTATATAGAAGTTCACATACTTCACGGGGATCACTCAACATTCGGCCGAAAATGTATTTTTGTGGATCACTCGAGAGCGGCATGGAACTTACTCCTACCATAGGCTTGCCAAGCAATCAATCCTCCTCTTTTTTTAACTTATATACCTTTGTAAATATCAAGAGGACTTTTTGGGTGAAGGGTTAGGCTTGGGTTAAAGGTAGGTGGTTGGGTTAGTGGTTAGTGGTTAGTAGAAAAAGGGCGAAAAGCGTAACAAGCGTCGGTTTTCGTAAGACTTTCTATTTTTGTAACTTTTATTTTGATGAAGCTATTATTCAAACAAAGTTATTTTTGATGAACTTGTTTGTTTATTTTCTTTTGCTTCATCATCAACAAAAATTATTTTTTTTATTTTTTATTTTTTTTGAAAAGTCATACGAAAAACCGAGCTAGTTACTTAAACAAAAAAGGGTTAAAAATAAAAAAGGCTTTGGTGGGTGAAAGGGTGTTTGGTTTGGGTTATGAAATGAAAAGGTTTAGGCTCAAAGGGGCTAACTAGGGGGATTTTGGGTAGGTGGTAAAAAAAAATGGTGTAGAAATAAAAAGGGTTAGTCCTAATGCCTCCATCATTTACTTACTCGGGTTTTAAGTTGGTAAGGACCGGGAATGTATCATCATGGCAAGTTCTAGAGTCGTAAGAACCAAGCGGCTATTCACACAAGAAACGAAAGATGAGCATTTAATCTAATGATATGTAATTGTGTGGTCAATAAAGGCTCAAAACTCACTTTTGTGGGAATGGGTTTTTATGTGATCAAGTATATATAATCAAATTTTAACTAAGCTTGTCATGCCTTTTCATAATTTTCTTATGTTGGTTCTTTTTATCACGACGCTATCAGTTGTAAATTCGTAAAAATGTAACCTTTTTAGAACTTGAAATTCCCGAGTTAAACCTAGACAAGTAAAAAAAAATGAAAAATTTTTGAAAAAAATTTGGGGTGATTAGCGGTTCCAATAGAGTTTTGTGTAAGGCTTGTATTTAGGACTTGTAAGATTCAAAGTTTTAGCATCCCCCCCCCCCCCCACACTTAAATTACACATTGTCCTCAATGTGTCTCAAAAATAAGTTTTTCGGTTGATTAAAATGTGTAAAAGTGGGTTAAAAACAAGATTTTATGTTACTGGGTAGCTGAACACGGGGTGGTGTTGGCTGAGCACGACCCAGTGTCCAGACTGCCAGTACCAAAAGTAAACAGAAAGCTGGGCACGGGGGCGTGTTCAGTGAGCACCGCCCCGTGTCCAGGTACCTGAACTGGGCATTTTCTACAGAACCTCGGGCACGGGGCGTGTTGGGGTGAGCACGGCCCCGTGCTGAACTTGCTGTAATGAAGAAAAATTGTCGGGAGGCTCTGTTTTTGTGCATGGGTTGTTGGTTCAAGCTTCCCTTAGTATCCTTCACCATCCCGAGTGTGTTTTATTCCTGGAAATTAAAACTAAACTAGAAAATATAAAAGTTAATCTAAATTAAACTAAGGATAGTTCCGCGGAATGCCTCCATGGTGCGCCACGTTTATAAGGGTCCTTGGCTAGACCCACCTTATCGGGTGGTTCTGGCTCATCTTCAATTAGGGGGTCATTATTGCCGAATGGATATTTCATTGACCGCTCAAGATCGACACTTCTTTTAAATGCCCCTAATTGGATAGGTAGATTGTTGTACTTCCGGTCCTTCAAAGCTTCGTGAGTTTTTACAAATGGTCGTCCCAACACTAGAGGAGCGTCATCGAGGATGACAAAGTCGGTCGGAACTACCATTTGATTTGTTTGAACCAATACATCCTCAACTACACCGATTGACTTTATTACTTTCCGATTTGATAGAAAAATGGGTATTTGAAGTGGAGAAAAATAACTAATACTTAATTTTTCGAAGATGTAGTTAGGCATTATGTTAACACAAAGATCTTTATCAATTGTGACATTACTAATAAACGAATTTTGAAAGAAACATGGAACCGGTGTAATGTTAATTTCAAATGGGTCTTCTTTTATTAGTGAGGTTTGATCTTTAGTTAACTTAACACTTATTGTTTCGTCAATTTTAGTGTTAGTGTTTAATTCTTTTAAAAACTTAGCATGAGTGAGTACTAAACAATGATTTTCAAAAGAAGGTGACAAGAGATTAATTTCTTCAAAATTAGACTCTTCTTGAATTTTAACATTGTCGGACTCACCTTTATCGTTGTTTAACTCATGTGTCGGTTTTTCACTTATTTGTTCTTCCATTTTTACACTTTCGGTTATCTCTTCCTTTTTTAATTCTTCTCTTGCGCGAGACTCCTCTTCCCTTGCGCGAGATTCTTTTATATAGTGATCGATAACTCTAATGTGTTCTAATATCCTATCGGTCACTTCGGTTATAGAAAAAGAATCGGGATTTTCAAAGCTTGAATCCGGTTGTTCGATCCTTTGTTCCTCATAATACCCATATGAAGTAGATGGTTCACACCATTGTTCTTCATTGTAAGCATATGATGGATAAGGGTCGTAATTTTGTTCTTCATAATACTCATATGAGGTGGGTTGTTCACGCCATGGTTCCTCATAATAAGCATACGAAGGTGGTGGCTCATACCTTGGTTCCTCAAAGTATGAGTAAGAAGGCTCATACCTTGGTTCATCAAAATATGAGTATGAGGGAGGAGGTTCATACCTTTGGTCTTCATAGGATGTGTATGAAGTTGATGGCTCGTACCTGGGTTCCTCATAGTAGGTGTATGAATTGGATGGTTGATATGAGTGATTATTTTGAACCGAGTGTGTGTTACGACAATTAGTGCAATAATTACTCCTATAATCATCCTCCTCATAGGTGTAGTTGTAACCTCCTGAGTATTGATCCATAAGAATCACTCAGCAGACCACAACCAAGTCTCGAGATCAGAAAACAAAAATAAAAACGGAAACAGAGGCGACACGGCCCCGTGTTCAGTGGACACGGCCCCGTGTTCAGAATCTGTATCTGGGCGTTTTAATTAAATTTACTGATTTCGTTGAGCACGGGGCGTGTTCAGTGAGCACAGCCCGTGTTCAAGCTACTGTTACCGGGTGTTTTTATGAAAATGTGCAGCACGGCCCCGTGTTCAGCGAACACGGCCACGTGTACAGGTTACTGTAAATGCAAATCTAAACTAAAATGCAGAAAAATGTGCGCGCGTTTTAAAAAGGTTTTGAAAAACTGATTAGGCCGTCGATTTTAAGCTTTCTTAAAATCCTTGTGTCCCCGGCAACGGCGCCAAAAACTTGATGGGTGTCAAGTGTTATATATATTAGGTGTGTATTTTAAGCCCCTTTAACACTTTTTAGTCAACTTTTAAATTTATAAAACACGATATTCACTAACACTAGACACTCATATGGGCAAGTGCACCCATCGTGAGCGTAGTATAGTGTTGGTAAGATACCGAGGTCGTCCAAGGACACAAGAGCTTTTAGTACCGGTTTATCCTCAACGTCTAATGAAATCAAAAATTTTAGAAAAATGTTTTAAACTAAGAAAAATAAAAACTAACTAAAATGCTGAAAAATAAAAATAAAAATAAAAAGAAAAAACAGATAGACAAGATGAATCACTTGGTTCCGACTCGTATCTAGTGTAACCTTTGATTATTTCCGCACTTTTGCACTTTTTAAGAGATTATCTTAGTTATTGTAGTAGGCCCCTTTTTTGAAGGTGACGTTACCCTCACCCCAGTAGTTTGAGTCAGCAAGGATACAATCCTAAAAGGGTGGATTATTGAAAGATAATTAATTAAGTTATTAATGCAAATTATGGTAGGCCCCTCTTTTGGAGGTGACGTTACCCTCGACTAAGTAGTCTGAGTCAGCAGGGATACAGTCCTAAATAGCCGGGTTATAGTATTAATAGTAGTTAACTTATGAGGGGATCAAAGAGTTTGGACCCCCGCCATCCAATACCGTTAAGTATTGAAGGAGGTCCTACTAAATTTGACCCAAGTCCATTGCAGGACCTCTAAACGCTGAACAATGGCAAGACCTTTACCAAACCGTTCCCTTAACCCCCGACCAGGTAGCCAACATACCTCCATATAGACCGTGGAGATATGAATGGTGAAAATCTTTTATTTTATGTAGACAGTAAAATAATGTCAAGACACCACGGACAAACGATAAGGAAAGATCACCTTCAACATAAGAAACTAGTTATTAAAGTCATTAATACAAAACCAAATAAAAAGTGCGAAAAGATTAAAAATAAAAAGTATTACACTAGACACTTTGTCTTCACCAAGTGATGTAAGAGACTTAGGCAAACATGGCCTTGATTGTCAAGAACTCTTACGATCAATCTTGGATCCCGAGATGACTCACACACTCTACGATGGACAATGGATGATGGTGTTGGATGATGGTGTTATGGTGGTGGTGGGTGGTGGGTGAAGTGTGAGAGAGGTGGTGTGCCAAGGGATGGTTTGAGCTTGAGCCAAGCACTCCTATTTATAGGCTGAACAGAAGCTCGGGCACGGCCCCGTGTCCAGTGGGCACGGCCCCGTGTCCACATCCTTCTCTTTCTTCATTTAATGCAGCTTTGTCTTTTTAGTTGACCACGCCCCCATGTCTGCTGAGCACGACCCCGTGGTGCAGAAGAATCTTTGTACTATGAAGATTTGCTGGATTGTGCGAATCTTATAGTTGACCACGGCCCCGTGTCCGCTGAGCACGGCCCCGTGGTGGGCAATAGAAGCTTCTACCACTTTTTCTTTTCTGCTGACACTTGGGCACGCCCCCGTGCTGGCTGAGCACGGGGCGCGTTCAGTCTTCTGTCATCTTGTTTTGCTTGGGACGATGCTGTCGTGGGGTCGGGCATGTCACGTCTTGTTCCTTTTCTTGTATTTATGTTAGATTTTGATGTCTTTTTGCTTCTTTTGTTAATTTGAGCTCATTTAATCCTGAAAATACAAAAGGAAGACAAAAGCACACTTTTTCCAACATTAGTACTAAAAAAGGGTTAGTTTTATGCCATAATTGATGAAATTTATATGTTGCATTTTGCACACATCAATTACGATGAAAGAACGATTACAAGAATGCGAGATTTCCAAAAATAGGATTTCAAACAACGGTTTCTAAATATGGAAAGTATGAAAACGCAGGGCGTTACCGTCTCCCCTCCTTTAGGAAATTTCGTCCTGAAATTTATTCAAGAGGAAGACTTGAAAGAGTTTTGGCAAAAATGAGACTTGGAAATTTTGAAACGTTTTGAAAAGTACGAAATTTTGGAGAACGACAAGGTAGATTTGCAAGGGAGTTCATTGTCTAAAATGATTTGAGGTACCAAACATAGTTGAAAACGTGTAGGTACGTATATAGGTAAAGTGAGTCTAAACAAGTTTGGATAACTTAAATTGGAGATGTATTAAGATGTGACGTATTAAGAAGGAAGATTTTGTACAAAATGGTTTGTATTTTGTTGGAAAGTGAGGTAGTTTGCATGGAAAGTTTAAAGGATAGTACTAAATCACATATTTGTTGAAAATTGTTTATTGGGAGAAATGAGAAGATTCGATGTTTTGCATAAAATGGTTTTGGTAGGTAACGACCCATCAGGGTTGTTGGCATAGGTATAAGGAGTAGAAAGATAGCTTTAAAAGTAAAGTGGTAGGTTTGGACTCGAATGTTTAAACAAGCTAGATTGTAAACGAGGTTCGTATAACAGAAAAAGAATGATGGAGAATAATAGGAGTATGGAAGTAGACGAATGACTCTTAATAACCGAATACAAGTATAAGAGTGGCATGAGTATAGGATAGGCGAACGTAGTGCGTTAGGAATGAGGTCTCGTCGTGGATAATCGGATTTAATACATTTGTGAGTTGTTTAAAGTTTGGATTAAGTCTAAGAGGTCTGTAAAACACTGAATTTCTTATGGCACATCTGACGAGAGTTTGGTAACATGATGAAAACACTTATATATAAGAAGTACCAGCGGCGTATCCACCATGTTTTGACCATATTACGTCCGTCTCGTTATTCGGTGTCATGTTACGTTCCGTGTCTTAACATACACAGTGGTACACTCTATGATTCTCATGCGCTTATCACTATAATCCCGTGTGCACCCGCGATTATTTTGACTATCGTATGATCCGCATAGCTTATACTAATTGTGTATGAATCAGGGTATACATAATTTAAAATATGAGAACGTGTACGTGTACGTATAAGAATATAGTATATAAGCAAGTCCATGCTTAAGTATGTATGGGACCCACGTAAGCGAATCTCTCAGATTACGCTCGCGTACGGGTACGAATGTATGAATCATGAGTATGAATGAAAGTATGAACATAAGTATAAGTTTAAGTATGAATATGCACGTAAGTATAAGTATAGACGTAAAACGTATGAGTAGTACGTGTACAAGTATAAGCATAAAACGTATGAGTATGAATATAGGGATGATTAATAAAACTACGTATATAGTGTATGTTGAAGTATAACGAATTCGGGCATATACAATGCTCGAGAATTTGAAAATGTAAAATGAATGATATGAGCGAACTCGTCACGAGGTGATGATTAAAACGTGTATGATGATTTACATGTATTGTTGTTTAAGCGAAATGTTGAGTTTATTGAATCAAAAGTAGATTGAGTTTGATTTGGAGGGTAGAATATAGTTTTTAAATGTAAAGGAGCAGAAAGTACTCATTGGTTATGACTATCGTATTTTGTAATGAATGAAATGCTACTTTTGTTTAAAAAAAAAGTTTACGTATGTTGAAGATTGTCGGTCCCCATGAAGTCTTCTAGCCCACGTGTTTTGAAATTTGAATGACGAATTAAGCGGTGTAGAAAAAAAAATGATTTTCGAAAGTAAGTAAGTTCATTTCATCAAACAAGAAATTTTGAATTTAGGAGGTTCTTGTGAAAACGTTGATCCTTAGAAAAAGGGATTTAGCAAAAGGACTTAGTGATTGTTAAAAAAAATATTGGCAAATGATTTGTTGATGTTGTAAAGCGTCTTTGGTAAAATGATCGTGTAATATCTATAAGATCTTATAAGTATATGAGAAAGGTTGGTTTGATTTTGATTAAGAATGGAAGTCTCTAGTATGATGTTATAATGTGAGCGTGTTTTAGTGACTAAGTCGGGTGTGAAGTTCATGGGCAAGAGATTCATTGGGCCGATTAAATTGGTAGGTAGCATTTCGTAAGGTTTAGAAATTCGGGTAGCAAAATGTTTTTAAAGTATGACTAAGAATCTCGTGTATATGAGTTGAGTGAAAATAGATTGTAGGATAAGAAGTACGTTTGATAATACAATGTATTTTGAAATTGGTATAAGTGGGTATGTTGATAAATGATAAATGAAATAGGTATAAAACACGATCGGGTTTGCATGATAAAATATTTTGGAGGAAGTTTTAGTAACGATCACCTAGGTAAGGGAATCACCCCTAACTCGTCGGTGAGGTCGTTTTAAGAAAAGAAAGAGTGGAGCTAATCGCCAAGATAAGGAAATCACTCCTATCTCGATGATATGTCTCCATTTTGGTGTTACAAAGAATGTAAACAAAATTGAGTGACGTTTTGAAATCATGCATATGTATAAATGTAGGAAAAGATTTAGTATAAGATAAATAATAGAAACACATGTTTAATTAAAATTTGGGATGGTTCCAAAACGGAACTTTGACTAACCAAAGTGGTCAAAAAGTCTTTCGAATTTGAGGAGCATGATTTGGCCTAATAGGTGGAATACTTGACGAGTGGTCTGTAGGACAACCTTTAAGTTCCTTAAAAAGATTAAAATCCCATGCTTTACACGTTTAATTGTTTGAACTTGGTAACTACTAGTTGTTTGGACGTGCAGGTGAAAATGGAGCTTAAAAGGGAAGGAATTTGGAGCATCAATAAAAAATCAATTTTTGGAATTGAAGAATTAAGAGGATAGCATGATAGAGGACGAAATTACGAGAACGTAGGCGAAAACGGTGAAGAAAACGAAGTTGAAACGAAAAAGTTATGCTGAAAACAAGTTTTCATGTTGAAGCCTGCCGTAGGCTACGGCAAGGGCCGTAGCTTACGGCGCCGATTGGCACTTTTTGTCACCGTATGACAGTTTAAAGGCACCGTAAGCTACGGTGGCCACCGTAGCTTACGGCGCTGACCTGCGTAAATGTGTAACTTCCACCTTTTAATGCGGATTTATGGTGTCTTTTCACCTCTAATCATTCCCATTCGGTTACACACAGTTCTAGGGGCGATTTCTAGTGTTCTTGGTGCTTGAAGACAATTTCCAATCATTCGGTTTGTGTTTTTAATTGTTATGAACATTGAAACTTGTGTGAGGATGATGATTCAAGCCATGAGTGGCTAAACTTGTTATGACTATCTTTGGTTGAAGGTTTTTTATGAGACTTTATGTTTAATTCCGTATTTCTAGAATAACAATCTTTATCTTTATTGAATTGCTT
>JARYGA010017453.1:0-41121 GCA_030545235.1 Helianthus tuberosus
CTGAAGGCTTGGAAAAGTGGCTATAAAAGTTACCTAAACAAAAAGGAGTTTTGTTTTCAATAAATTAGGGTTTATCCCATTTATTTATTATAAAAAGTTGGTGTTTTAACTCTGATAAAACATTTCCTAACTACGGTCCTGATGAAAGTTTTCTGCTACCAAATTAATAAACATTGATACCACTTGCTCTGAGCGCTCACAGCCGCCCGCCTCCTGAGGCAGGGGTCGGGGATTGCGACAGAAGGTGGGATCAGAGCTACAGCCACTGGTTTAAGCAAATGAAGTGTTCTGCTGACACTTAAATTCTGTGTTAGGAAATAATTTATGTATTTATGTGTAAATATGTATATTATTGTTTTGTGTTATTTGACAATTTGTTAGTTTACAGTATGAGTGAGCAAGGTACATCCGACACTTATCGTCAATTAGCTAGTTCCCCAAAAGATAAAAGGAACCTCATCTCAGTCAAATCCCTCAGGATACACAGCTGATACTGAGGAAGGAATATTTATTTTTAAGGCATAATCTGAGAAACCATTACCTTCTAAAAAGAGATGATGGTTTAATAGAGGAGCACATGAGAGGAGGAAGAGGATGAAGAAATTACAACAACAAAGAGCGATAGTAAACGCCCAAACTCAGGAAACAGTCAATAGACCACTGTGGGAAGAAGAACTAGATAGGCAGTTGGCAGATTTCCATATGCTAGCCACTACCGTAGTAGACTCTAACCTAAACCAAATATCTGAACCACCACTGTTACCCTTATTCCCAGACCAACAAACGCTAGAACCCAACCAGGAAAACCAATTCCCGATACCTGCATTCGATCCCAATGAGTTACCTAGAATCCTAACCCCAATTTCTTCAGAATATGATCCATGGTTAAACGACAATAGATCGTACTCGGCCCTATATACTCCCGAAGAACCAGTACCAGAACCACCGTTAAACCCACCAATGAGTCGAGAATGTGTGCAAGAACTCCGTCAGTATGGCGAAAATCTAGTGAACGAAGGGAATAGAATTGGACAGATAGGGGAGAAACTAGTTTCGAAATATGATGAGAATGAATGCAGTACTGGATGAACGACACCTACAATAATACCTAGATATATGTATAATTTTGTATTTTGAAAAAAAAAACTAAAACTAAGATAGATAGACTAAAATAAATATCGATGCATAAGTACTAGTGTGTTTAATTTCTAGTTGTAGTTTCTAATCAAAGCATATATATATATATATATATATATATATATATATGAAAAGAGTAAGAGTCGCAATGTGCGACGATTTTGATCAATCTATTTGTGTGATTGTTTGTATTAGATTCTATGATAATTAATATCTGATAAATGTTTCCAATTCAGATGGACAACGAAGTAAATCAGGAAAACCCAAATAATGAATATGATGTAACACCTCATAAAAATCACGTCCAATGATGTGTTGACACGTGTACAAAACCCTAATAAAGTCAAACGTTGACTATGAAGGACTAATTTTGCGAAAAATAAAAAACTTTTATTATGGAAGGATTGGAAATATTATTATGATTAAAATAAGTCTCTGAATAACCTCTTACGGTATTTATATTCACAAATGAGCCACTTATTGATCGAGTGTAGCTGTTTGCGTAATTAATTGAAAGTTTGCGCGATGAAGGGTTAAAAGCGTCAACATGTTAATTCTTACCTCTGAGTGACCTTTTAACAAACCGAGAGCTTCATGATGGTTGATTATACTCTCGGGAATGCCTAATAAGGATTAGATAAGGCTTCGATGCTATTAAACGATGATATGCGCTAGTTTGCGCATTAGAGGGACTATTTGCGTCAAACTGCAAAAGTATACCAATTCGTATGGTATAGAACCTTCCGGAATATGGTCATAAGTTAAACATGCCCTAAATATTCTTTATATAGCTTAGAAATAGTCTTTGAGGTGTTTGGTGCGCAAAAATAAACTTATTTGATCAACAGGGACTAAAAGCGTCAAAAAGTGCATAAGTTTGCATTTCGCGCATATCTTACGTTCTGAATATATCCGGACATCCAAAAATTTATGTAATCATTTAAATATGTTATTTAAGCGTTTGGCTTGATAAAATTCCATTCGTCGTGTAATTTGGTTCGTTTTTCGCGTCCGTTCATGTTTCGTCGTAGTTAGCCGAACAACGTGACCGTACAACCAAACGAACAGACATCCGAGATGTTTTTGAGCAAGTTTTATGTTCCCTATGTTTAGGTATCATTGTAGAGCCTTGAAATGAGGTTAACGGGCCTTTGACGTATCAAAAAGGGGCTTTTAAGCATGCAGGGGTTGTTTCTCTAACTTTACCAAACTTTGGCTGATCTGGCCAGTCTTAGCGGGCCGCGTAAGACTCTTCCGGAGTCTACGCGGGGCGCGTAAGCCCATCAGAACTGCAAAAACCAGTTTTTCTTAAACAACAGTTGGTTTCTAGTTTGTGTGCTTGGTTTCTTCATTCTAGGGGCTTGTTTTGGGCACCCCTAGATTACCAAAATAGTGGGTGGTACTTGTACGATCCAGATTGAAGCACGGGTTACGAGAAACGATCCTAACAGTTCTCAAAATCCTATATATACCCACTTGTTTTGGATTTCTTTTCATTTCACTCCATTTCTGATCTTGCTCTCTGATTTTAAGAGGATCCTGATCAACTTGGGAACCTCCTTCAGTCCTAAGGACCACTCGTAAGTGTTCCTTTCGTGGTTAGTTCAATTGTTTGGCTCTTAAAACCGAAAATTCAAGCGTTCGCGATAAACGCTTTGACTTTTAAATGGTCGAGCCATTGTTCGCAACGAACATGGCTACGTGATCGTAATTAGGTAGCTATTAAACCCTCAAAAGGGCACCTCCTAATTACCACGTTTGCTTTGTTAATTGTCGGGTCAAAGTAATTAAAATAAAAGTCAAACGAGTCGGTTTTTAAATAAATTCATAAATAATTATGTAAGAACAATAAAATCAGTTTTGTCACTTTAATAACTTGGTAAATATTAATTGAACATGTCTAGGCATGTTCAACCCGACAATTCTGAGTTTAGGCTCGATTCACAACCGAAAGTCGCAAAAGTCGACTTTTGCTTTGACTTTCGGTTCTGACCCGATTTAGCTTAGTTTAGTATGCCTTAGGGTTCCATTAGGACCATATTACATGTTAGTATAACCCTCTGAGATTATACAATATGGTTCCATAGAAATCCGATTCATATGCATGTTTCCGTTAAATGCTTAAATATCGACCATAATGCCCTTCTGATATTAAAACGAGATTTTTGAAAACATGAGAGGACAAAAACCTTTATTACTGATATTTAAGTATGTCCTAAAAGTTTGACATCAGTTTATGGTCTAAAATGAGAGTTATGCTCAAAATCGTAAATAAAGGCCTTTTAATTAATTAAACGGCATATTTGATATAAATCCTATTTAAACTCAAATTTTGACATCAAACCTTTTACCTACTGATGTAATATAATATTTTGGGATTTTTGGAAATTTTTATTAAATTTTAAAATGATCATAACATAGAGTTCTCGCATAGGCTCGGTAATTGACGATAACGCCCTTTTTGCTAATAAAATGAGTTTTATACATCATTTACATGTCAAACCTTTTTCTACTAATTTTATATAATAAATAAGTTATTTTAAACTATAAAGGCTGGTTAAAAATCTCAGATCTCCCTATTTAAACCGAATATCGTCAAATACCGACTTTTATGCGATTTAGGCGCATAGTATGGTTTAAAACCATATTAAGCACCTAAAGCTTGATACCTACTGATTTTATGAATAATTTTTTATACTTTAACAGTAAATAAAAGTTTTGAACTCAGATTTCCAAAATTAACCCTAAAAGCATATGTGAAATGACCAAAATGCCCCTACGGTGCATAGTTTGGCCATGAATGATAAATTTCACATATGTGAGATATCTTATTGATATAACTTGCAAAAATAAATATTTCTACTGATCATTTTAGACCAGAACCTCAGATTTCTATTTAACCTCTTTTATAAATCTTTAAAATCACCAAAATACCCCTACGGGGCTTAAATTGATTTTAAATTCATTTTGGGCATAATGGAAGATATCCTACTAATATCATAACATAATTAAAGCATATTAACTTGTGAAACATGTTCATGACTCATTTGGTTACCCGTTATGCATTTTTCACGTTCGGTATGGTTTATGTAACTAGTTTGCATAAATTAACCGAAACGGGTCAAACCTTATCATTTTCACTTCAAAATTCAGAAGGTGTTTAGTTAACCATATTATACAAGTCTCCATACTTGTCGGGTCTAAATCACATTCTAATCCGGTCTTCAGTTAATCTTGCGTTTTGAACCGTAAACCTTTCCTTAAAACTTATCGGTCTAAGTTATAACTTAAATAAGACCCGTTAGGAATCTAATAGGTTAATAAAACCTTCGTTCCAGATTGAGAGCCCCAGTAGAGGTACTTGTGCTTGCTGATTTGAATATACGACTGAGAATAAAATTACATTTTAGCTCAGGTAAATACTTTAACTTATTTTCCCTATGCGGGCTTGGGATATGGTATTATAATAATACCGCTTGGTCGGGTATTGAATCTTTAATCGGATTGTGATTAAATTATTGAGGTAACCCATTTTAATCTATCTTGTTTGAAATAAAGCCTTTGGGGGTTAATGACCATGTCCCGGATATCCTTGGCATCATTTATTAAGAAATGGCCACGTCTTAAGCACGGGGTGTAGGCATACACCTGACATTTGCGTAGGAAAAACGGTATTTCACTCTCTTGTGGGCCTATACTTGTGGTGTGTCTGTTAATCTTGACTCGGTTTCTATATCGGGCCCTGAATGTATAACAAACATATAAATCTGTATACAAGATTATTTTTATATAATTGTCCCAAGTTATAAAAGGATATTTGTGCCTTGTGCATTTAAATCAATTTTCATAAATGTTTTCAAAAGAGTCAGTTAATTGTATTTACCAGTGTAAACTAACGTATTTTCCAAAAAGATTAAGTGACAGGTACTGTACGTAATTGGCTGGGAGCTCAGGGCGTTAATAAGGAATCTTGCAAGTTCTAAACATCTAAAGTCTGTTGAACAGAGTTTATATTTCTGTTTTAAGATCCGCCTGTGGATCCATATACAACTGTTGTGTAATATTTTATTATACTTTCGAATCGGTTTGTATTATTATTACTTTAGACTTCCGCTGTGCATTAAACTGTGATTATTTGACTATGATGATGTCAACTACATCACGATACTCCCCACCGGGCCCACCGGTAATACGTGGAAATATTGGGGTGTGACAGGTTGGTATCAGAGCCAACATTGAGTGAATTAAACACTAGCCTTTTGTGTTTAATCTCAATGACACAATAGCACATTCCTTGACTTCCGAGTCTAGACTTGAACTAGGAATGATCTCATCCCTGTTATATGTATGCATTGTTTTCGATATTTCTGTATATCGGGATCGTGTCGCCGAGCAAAGCTACCATTGGTGGAAGCCCTCAAGACCCGAAGACTAAAGAATGTAAGCTTCGTACTACAGCTCGAATTAGCATACGACCAGTATGGAGAAAGGACCTTTTGAACCCATTAACCATATTTCAAATTCTATACCCAAGACTTTTGAAACTCCAAATGAGAAGCCAACATCGGAGGAGTTCATACCAGTTGTCCCTGAAGCTCCCGCTCCAAAGATAATACCTATGGACCCAAAGGACTCATATTTCTTACCTCCAAGTCTTGGAATCCCAAACTTGGATTATAACTGTCCTGACCTTATTCATGATTCGTATTATTCATTAACCATAAAATCCTTGGATTCCACGTTTGCAAGGATTCCTAATATAGAAGATTTGGACTGCCCACCAAAAACCTTCAATATTCGTATCGCACACAGAGAACCAAGGAGAATATTTCCAGAAATAAAGTGAAGAAGAAACTCTTTTTGTTGCATTTCATTTCTTATTTAGTCCTTATAAGGACATATTTATCTTTTAGTCCATATGTGGACAAATTTCTTGTTTAAAAGTCCCGTTTAGGGCATCTATGTACTTTTTCCATTTAATGGAATGTTTTAATTTAAAGTTTCACTTGTCCTTATATGTATGAATATAACATATAAAATAAATCAAAATATAATTCCTTTTTGTAATTGGTCTGCCACTGAATATTGAAAGAAAATCTTGAAGGTATAACCTAGCCTATATGTCATTTTAGACATGGCCTAGATGGTAAAACCTTTTTAAGATTTAGATCCTTGCTAACATCTGAAAACATGTTAGCACTCCTGGCAAATGTGATTCGATAAAATCACACAAGTTATCCTTATATTGGATTCTTCCAATTTCTTATCTAGCCTAGTGATTTAGAAATCATGGCTCAGATCATCAGATAAGATGATCATATCATAAACATCCCTTAGTGATGAAATGCCTACGGGCTATATCTATTGTCCTAAAAGACAAAAGACAGTTATAGTCTTTGACTCTCTGTCAAGAAAGGTAATGAACTGTGTTCAAACCTTAATGCCTCGATCCTAAAAGATCATGGCTTATAAATTTAAAATTGTCCTTATGACTAGGCCTTTTGTATGCCACCCTATTATCCTTAATAGTTTATAACTGGGATAAAATATAATAAAAATTTAAATAAATTAAATTAACCAATATGGCTTCAAAATTTCCATGCTTAATGAATTGCCATAAATGACAATTCCATAATAGACTTCTGAATAAATCATTGGCAATATTTATGTAGCAATCAAGCTACATGACTGGGTCAGATGAGGTCAACAGCCACCCGAGGGAGAATAATGATACTACCAGAGTTAAGATAGCTGGAGCAGAACTGCAGGCATTAATAGATAATGTCGTTACTCGAGCTCTTGACAGACAGTATAATGAATCAAGTGGTACACGCACCAAGACCCAGTCTGTACCTCAAACAAAACCACCTTCCCAAACTCATGTATCTCATAAAGACAATTCTCATCACTCATCGAATCAGAGGAGTGTTCCGTCTGGACAAGTTGTGCTTAATCAAGAGCCACGTGTTAAAACCTGTTCATATAAATATTTTGTCTCCTGCAAGCCCAGAGACTTCATAGGAGAAAAGGGAGCCATCGATTGCATGACGTGGCTCGATGAGATGGACACCGTTGTTGATATTAGTGGATGTGCAGAGCAAGACATTGTGAAGTTTGTTTCACAATCTTTTAAAGGAGAAGCTCTAGCTTGGTGGAGGTCACTAATCCAAGCTACAGGGAAGATCCTGTTGTACAACTTGACTTGGGATCAGTTTGTTGCTCTTATCAAAGAAAATTTATGTCCTCAATATGAAGTTGAGAAAATCGAGACTGATTTCTTAACATTGGTCATGAAGAACTTAGATTGTCAGGCATATCTTACAAGTTTCAATACCATGTCTCGATTGATTCCTTACTTGATCACACCGGAACCGAAGCATATTGCTCGTTTTATTGGGGATCTAGCCCCAGAAATCAAGGCAAGTATGAAAGCATCGAGACCTACCACATTCAGGTCAGTGGCAGATCTGTCACTATCTCTCACACTTGATGTAGTCAGAAACAATGCTGCCAAAGCTTCTGATGATGGAAAGCGGAAACGGGAGGATGAGAATTCTCATCGCTCTGATAAGAAGAAAAAGGGGAACTCTGATCATAAGAAGAGTTCCGGGTTTAAGAAGGACAATCAGCAGTCGAGTGAAAAGACCAGGTGCAAAACTTGTAAGAAATACCACCACGGGAAATGCAGATTTGAATCTCAACCTCTACCTTGTGGCATCTGCAAGTCTAAGGAACATAAAACCTTGGATTGCAAGAAGTTGAAAGATGCAACCTGTTATGGTTGCAACAAGAAGGGGCATATCAAGACTAACTGCCCTAAGAATCAAAAGAAGCCTGAAGAGGCCAAGAAAACAAACGCGTGAGTCTTCCAGATGAACACCCAGGAGGCAGTACAGAATGATAACATCATAACAGGTACCTTTCCTTATCAATGATGTTTATGCGGGAAATTGTTTGATTATGGCGCAGAAAAGTCTATTGTGGACAATAAATGTTGTAAGCTGTTGTATCCGCCTGTTAGGACTTTAGACGTATAACGCGAGGTAGAATTGGCCGATGATACTTTAGAGACTGCTTCAACAATCTTAGATGGATGCTTTATGTCCACTAGGAATCACTCTTCTCAAATATCCTTATGGCGAGCTTTCAAGCCATCCAAAATCATCAATATATTAAAGACAGATGTAACATTTTGATCCCCCTTTCAAAAAGGTAATGGACTAGGTCCAAACCTTAAATGCCATTGACGTTCTTTTTATGGCCTAGCCTAAATATAATGGATATATATTTAAATAACATTCATTAAGAATGTTCGTACTGTATTAGCCTGTATGATTTAATGATACCATGGTCAGTATATGTTAGGTTATCAGGATGATGAATAACGGTTGATGGAATGCAACTAAGTAATTGTTTCATTTAGTGTTAGGAACCAACTCTCGAGTATGACAAACTCGGATAAAACAACCGTCAATCGCGCCATTGATGATGCAACATATGCTAATGATGCTACAATTGTGAACCTCAAAATTAACAAAGATGTTCTCCAAGCTATGATAGACACAGCTGTTGGAAAAGCTGTGAGGAAGGTCGTGAAAAAGTTCAAAGAGATCAATGCTACTTGCTCCAAATCCTATTTAAGACTACGCTCCTTTACTCACGGGAAGGATCTTGTTCATGCCTCGGATGCAAAGAATGAACTAAAAAGGAAAAATGAGGAAGATAACTCCCAGACTTCTAAGAAAAAGGGTAAGCTTGAGCTCAAGGAGAACAAACAAAGGTCCAACAAGAAACCTGTATGCAAGACCTGCAAGAAGCGCCATCAAGGGAAGTGTAGGTTCGAATCAAAATCCCAATCGCAAGCCTAGGGCTTGTGGGATCTGCAAATCAAGTGAGCATAAAACGTTGGATTGCAAAGACATAAAGGATGCAGTCTGCTTCGGCTGTAACAAGAAAGGCCACATCAAGACTACATGCCCTAAATATGTCAAGGGAAGTGCGGCTAAGGATAGAAAGCATAAGAATGAAAGCGCTTAAACTCTCTTGATGGATGCCAGGGGTAGTTCATATCAATAATGACATCAGGTACATTCCTTATCATTTATCAGTTGTATAAATGCTAAGAGTTCTGTTTTGATTCGGTACCAATAAGTCCTTCATAAATGGTAAGTATAGCAAACTTTTAAAATCTTCCAGAAGAACCCCAGAGATTAAATGTAAGGTAAAACTTACAGACGGAAAGCATAGGATCCATTTCTTTTGTCCCTGTCGGAAATCTTCATTCGTAAAATGCTAAGAGTACTCTCTCCAGATGGAGTACGTCAGTATATGTTAGTTTGTTATCTCATTGATTTCTGTCAACTACGAATACCATATTGTATGATAAAAGCGCCATATGAGGATTGGTGTATCTTAATATTTTCCATAGATTGCTTCCATGCCTGATCAGTATGGAGGTTTAATGCATGGAACCACTGAGATATTCCATTTTTCATATGGTACTAAAGTCAGCTAATGGTATTCAAAGAAGATATCTAGAAGGGAAATGTCCAAATAAGTGTCACTGAATAAGGTATCCATGGATTTGTAAAGTAAATGTGTCACTTATCTGACACAGGCAATGATAGATGAACCGGAGCCTGAGTTTGGAAAATCTCAGTAATCTCCTTGTGTCTTGATTATCTTCTCCAAAGACTACCATGTTTACCTCCTGAAAGGCAAGTAGAGCTAAGATATACATCCCACATAGGGCTGCGTTATTGTGAAAATCTCCATGACGATTAGTACCACCAATTATGGAATAATCGAAACCCTGATTAAGTGAGTTTTAAGATAAAGGTTCATAAAGCCTAATTCAATATTCGAAGAATTCGGTATTATTTAGGCAACAATTAATAATCGCCATCAACTGCCAGGATCATCGATTTGTTCGACTAACTGTAAGGATTAGCTATTCCTTAAGATTAATTTTAAGCAATGGTTGGAATAACCATCTCACCTTAAATAAGCTTTTCTATAATAGTTGATATATAAGTATCAAGGCTGCTCCTTTGGAAACCTTGTATTGATGAGATGTTAAACATCTGTTGTTGGACAGAAGATGGTAAGTTCGAATTATCAGGATCTGAAAGTTACCTGGAAAACGACGGATAAGATCATATAAATTTATGATCGTCTGGAGGCTACCAGTAATCGGCGGAAATTCAATAATAAATGAATGTCGCAAACCCTCTTAAGTCCTTAATAAGGAATAAGGTTCAATCGAAGGTATCGCCCTAAAAAGGGTGTGCTAAAATTTTAATACAATGGGCTAGTTAAGCTCTGGATATATGGGATTATTCGAGGAAATCGGATATATCAAGGATCAATAGCTTATAAGCTAAAACCTATGAAGGACTAATTTTGTGAAAAAACAAAAACTTTGATTATGGAAGGACTAGAAATGTTATCATGATTAAAATAAGTCTCTGAATAACCTCTTATGGTATTTATATTCACAAATGAGCCACTTATTGATCGAGTGTAGCCGTTTGCGTAATTAATTGAAAGTTTGCGCGATGAAGGGTTAAAAGCGTCAACATGTTAATTATTACCTCTGAGTGACCTTTTAACAAACCGAGAGCTTCATGATGGTTGATTATACTCTCGGGGATGCCTAATAAGGATTAGATAAGGCTTCGATGCTATTAAACGATGATATGCGCAAGTTTGCACATTAGAGGGACTATTTACATCAAACTGCAAAAGTATACCGATTCGTATGGTATCAAACCTTCCGGAATATGGTCATAAGTTAAACATGCCCTAAATATCCTTTATATAGCTTAGAAATAGGCTTTGAGGTGTTTGGTGCGCAAAAATAAACTTATTTGATCAACAGGGACTAAAAGTTTCAAAAAGTGCATAAGTTTGCATTTTCGCGCATATCTTACGTTCTGAATATATCCGGACATCCAAAAATTTATGTAATCATTGAACTATGTTATTTTAGTGTTTGGCTTGATGAAATTCCATTCGTCGCGTAATTTGGTTCGTTTTTCGCGTCCGTTGTCCGCTCGTGTTTCGTCGTAGTTAGCCGAACAACGTGACCGTACGACCAAACGAACCGACATCCGAGATGTTTTTGAGCATGTTTTATGTTCCCTATGTTTAGGAATCATTGTAGAGCCTTGAAATGAGGTTAACGGACCTTAAACGTATCAAAAAGGGCCTTTTAAGCATGCAGGGGCTGTTTCTGTAACTTTGCCAAACTTTGGCTGATCTGGCCAGTCTTGGCGGGCCGCGTAAGACTCTTCCTGAGTCTATGCGGGGCGCGTAAGCCCATCAGAACCGCAAAAACCAGTTTTTCTTAAACAGCAGCTGGTTTCCGGTTTGTGTGCTTGGTTTCTTCATTCTAGGGGCTTGTTTTGGGCACCCCTAGATTACCAAAACAGTGGGTGGTACTTGTACGGTCCAGATTGAAGCACGGGTTACGAGAAACGATCCTAACGGTTCTCAAAATCCTATATATACCCACTTGTTTTGGCTTTCTTTTCATTTCACTCCATTTCTGATCTTGCTCTCTAATTTTAAGAGGATCCTGATCAACTTGGGAACCTCCTTCAGTCCTAAGGACCACTCGTAAGTGTTCCTTTCGTGCTTAGTTCAATTGTTTGGCTCTTAAAGCCAAAAAGTCAAGCGTTCACGATAAACAATTTTACTTTTAAACGGTCGAGCCATTTTTCGCAACGAACATGGCTCAGGGATCGTAATTAGGTAGGTATTAAACCCTCAAAAGGGCAACTCCTAATTACCACGTTTGCTTAGTTAATTGTCGGGTCAAAGTAATTAAAATAAAAGTCAAACGAGTCGGTTTTTAAATAAATTTATAACTAATGATGTAAGAACAATAAAATCAGTTTTGTCACTTTAATAACTTGGTAAATATTAATTGAACATGTCTAGGCATGTTCAACCCGACAATTCTGAGTTTAGGCTCGGTTCGCAACCGAAAGTCGCAAAAGTTGACTTTTGCTTTGACTTTCAGTTCTGACCCGATTTAGCTTAGTTTAGATATGCCTTAGGGTTCCATTAGGACCATATTACATGTTAATATAACCCTCTGAGATTATACAATATGGTTCCATAGAAATCCAATTCATATGCATGTTTCCTGTTAAATGCTTAAATATTGACCATAATGCCCTTTTGATATTAAAACGAGATTTTTGAAAATGTGAGAGGACAAAAACCTTTATTATTGATATTTAAGTATGTCCTAAAAGTTTGACATCAGTTTATGGTCTAAAATGAGAGTTATGCTCAATATCGTAAATGAATGCCTTTTTATTAATTAAACGGCATATTTGATATAAATCCTATTTAAACTCAAATTTTGACCTCAAACCTTTTACCTACTGATGTAATATAATATTTTGGGATTTTTTGAAATTTTTATTAAATTTTAAAATGATCATAACATAGAGTTCTCGCATAGGCGCAGTAATTGACGATAACGCCCTTTTTGCTAATAAAATGAGTTTTATACATCCTTTACATGTCAAACCTTTTTCTACTGATTTTATATAATAAATAAGTTATTTTAAACTATAAAGGCTGGTTAAAAATCTCAGATCTCCCTATTTAAACCGAATATCGTCAAATACCGACTTTTATGCGATTTAGGCGCATAGTATGGTTTAAAACCATATTAGGCACATAAAGCTTGATACCTGCTGATGTTATGAATAATTTTTTATACTTTAATAGTAAATAAAAGTTTTGAACTCAGATTTCCAAAATTAACCCTAAAAGCATATGTGAAATGACCAAAATGCCCCTACGGTGCATAGTTTGGCCATGAATGATAAATTTCACATATGTGAGATATCTTACTGATATAACTTGCAAAAATAAGTATTTCTACTTATCATTTTAGACCAGAACCTCATATTGCTATTTAACCTCTTTTATAAATATTTAAAATGACCAAAATACCCCTATGGGGCTTAAATTGATTTTAAATTCATTTTGGACATAATGGAAGATATCATATTGATATCATAACATAAATAAAGAATATTAACTTGTGAAACATGTTCATGACTCATTTGGTTACCCGTTATGCATTTTGCGCGTTCGGTATAGTTTATGTAACTATTTTCATAAATTAACCGAAACGGGTCAAACCTTATCATTTTCACTTCAAAACTCAGAAGGTGTTTAGTTACCCATATTATACAAGTCTCCATACTTGTCGGGTTTAAATCACATTCTAATCCGGTCTTCGCTTAATCTTGCGTTTTGAACCGTAAACCTTTCCTTAAAACTAACCGGTCTAAGTTACAACTTAAATAAGACCCGTTAGGAATCTAATAGGTTAATAAAACCTTCGTTCCAGATTGAGAGCCCCAGTAGAGGTACTTGTGCTTGCTGATTTGAATATACGGCTGAGAATAAAATTACATTTTAGCTCAGGTAAATACTTTTAACTTATTTTCACTATACAGGCTTGGGATATGGTATTATAATAATACCGCTTGGTCGGGTATTGAATCTATAATCGGATTGTGATTAAATTATTGAGGTAACCCATTTTAATCTGTCTTGTTTGAAATATAGCCTTTGGGGGTTAATGATCATGTCCCGGATATCCTTGGCATCATTTATTAAGAAATGGACACGTCTTAAGCATGGGGTGTAGGCATACACCTGACAGTTGCGTAGGAAAAACGGAATCTCACTCTCTTGTGGGCCTATACTTGTGGTGTGTCTGTTAATCTTGACTCGGTTTCTATATCGGGCCCTGAATGTATAACAAACATATAAATCTGTATACAAGATTATTTTTATATAATTGTCCCAAGTTATAAAAGGATATTTGTGCCTTATGCATTTAAATCAATTTTTATAAATGTTTTCAAAAGAGTCAGTTAATTGTATTTACCAGTGTAAACTGACGTATTTTCCAAAAAGATTAAGTGACAGGTACTGTACGTAATTGGCTGGGAGCTCAGGGCGTTAATAAGGAATCTTGCAAGTTCTAAACGTCTAAAGTCTGTTGAACATAGTTTATATTTCTGTTTTAAGATCCGCCTGTGGATTCATATACAATCGTTGTGTAATATTTTATTATACTTTCGAATCGGTTTGTATTATTATTACTTTAGACTTCCGCTGTGCATTAAACTATGATTATTTGACTATGATGATGTCAACTACGTCACAATACTCCCCACCGGGCCCACTGGTAATACGTGGAAATATCGGGGTGTGACAATAACGGAAACCAAATAGATAACAGTGCCATCCAACATATAGTAGCACAAGGAATTATAGATGTTATGCCTTATATTATCAAGACTGTTAAAGAAGTAGAAAATAATAAATCTGCAAATGGAAGTAAACACCAACACACTGAACCAAGTCACAGTGTGAACGATAATAACGGACCAATAATCCAAGCTCTAATTCCTAAAAGAAGAAGAACTGTCTCTTACGATTGTTCTTATAAAGAATTCTTGGCCTACAAACCAATAGAATTCTCAGGCAATGAAGGAGCTATTTTAGCCTTGTGCTGGATAGAAAAGACAGAAGCAGTCATAAAAATAAGTAAATGTGTAGATGTGGATAAGATTATGTTTGCTTCTAATCTTTTCAAAACTGCAGCCTTAGAATTGACAGAGTTTATGGAATGAAATGGTCTAATTTTAAACAAATAGTCGAAAGAAAATTATGTCCTCCTCATGAAAAGGAACAAATCGCCAATAAGTTCCTAAATCATAAAATGACGGGAATAGACTGCAAAGATTACACTACCATATTCTTTGAATATGCTAGAATAGTGGCAACCTTAGCCACACCTAAGCAAGTATTAATCTCCCGTTACTTTTGGGGATTAATTAGTGAAATTAGACATGTAGTCAAGGCAGCTAGGCCACAAACCATAGAAGAAGTAGTAGAATTAGCCAACACCCTGACTGATGATTGGTACGCATACAAGAGGAAAACCAGAGAAAGAACCTAGCTTAAAGGCTTACCCAGGAATTTCGCTACGGTAATTTCAACAGTGGAAAAGGAGCAGGTTCTTCCTCTACACCTTATTGCAAGACTTGTAAAAAGAAGCATTATGGGAGATGTGCAAGTTATTGTCATTTTTGCAAAAAGCCCGGACATAAGGAAGAAGAGTGTCGATTAAAACCTAGAAATAGGCTATGCTTCAATTGTGGAGAAACTGGGCACATTAAACCGAACTGTCCGAAACTAGCTCTAGCAGCAACCGGCAAAGCTAAGATAGCTGAAGGACCCAAGAAGAATGCCAGAGCATTCATTCTAGCAGCTGAAGAAGCTAAGATGATTCTAGATGTGATTGCCGGTACATTTTTAGTTAATGACATTTTTGCCAAAGTATTATTTGACTCTGGTGCAAACCAAAGTTTTATCAATACTTCTTTCTACAAACTTCTCAATCAACTATTAACCAAACTTCGACAAGACTGTCTGGTGGAAACGGCAAACAGAGAATCTATTAAGATTAGTGAAATCTTAAAGGAGAGCAAGAATAGAAATTTTGAACCATCATTTCTTTGCTAACCTTTTCCCAATGAATCTAGTTGGATTCGATATTGTATTAGGAATGAATTGGTTGGTAGCCAATCATGCCAGTATTTTATATGATCACAAGTCAGTACAAGTAAGTACACAAAGTGGTAGAAAGATCACAATTAAAGGAGATAAGCCAATCAGGTCAACCAAATTCATCTCTGTGATGAAAGCTGCAAGCTATGTAAGGAAAGAAGCCATAGTGTATATGATTTCCGTAATCATTAACACTAAGGGAAAAGAACTAAAAGATATTCCTGTAATATCTAAATTCTCAGATGTTTTTCCAGAAGAGTTACCTGGATTACCGCCTGATAGAAAGGTTGAATTTAGAATTCACCTAATACCAGGGACGACACCGATTGCCAAAGCGCCATATCGACTAGCACCAACAGAGATGCAGGAACTGAAGAAACAATTGGACGAACTTCTTGACAAAGGTTTCATACAACCAAGTTCATCACCGTGGGGAGCACCAGTGTTCTTTGTTAAGAAGAAAGACAGATCGATGCGTATGTGCATTGATTACCAAGAATTGAACAAGATTACGATTAAGAATCGGTACCCACTACTGAGGATCGATGATCTGTTTGATCAACTTTAAGGAGCTCGATTCGTTTCTAAGATCGATTTACGTTTAGGATATCATCAATTGAAAGTACAGGAAGAGGACATTCCTAAAACTGCTTTCAGAACAAGGTACAGTCATTATGAATTTACCGTCATGCCATTTGGTTTAACCAATGCCCCAGCCGCATTTATGGACATGATGAACAGGATATGTAAACCATACCTGGATAAATTCATAATTGTCTTTATAGATGATATTCTAATTTACTCTAAGAGTAAAGAGGAACATGCAACACATCTGCATACACTTCTGACATTATTAAGAAAAGAGAAGCTTTATGCTAAATTCTCAAAATATGAATTCTGGTTATAAGAAGTGCAATTCCTTGGACATTTGGTTAATCATGAAGGAATTCATGTGGATCCCACAAAGATCGAGGCAATTACCAAATGGAAAGTCCTTGAGTCGCCAACAGAAGTAAGAAGTTTTCTTGGATTAGCCGAATATTATAGACGATGTATCTAAGATTTCTCTAGGATATCCATTCCACTAACCCAACTGACCTGTAAATCAGTTAAGTTTGAATGGGGACCAAAACAGGAATAAGCCTTTAAGATTCTTAAGCAAAAGTTAACCAACGCACCCATACTCGCATTACCAAAAGGAACTGAAGACTTTATAGTCTATTGTGATGCGTCTAAGTTAGGATATGGATGTGTGTTGATGCAACATCAAAAGGTTATAGCTTATGCCTCTAGACAACTTAAGAAACATGAAGAGAATTATACAACCCATGATCTAGAGTTAGGAGCCATAGTTTTTGCCCTTACGATTTGGAGACACTATTTATATGGAAGTAAATTTGTTGTCTTCACAGATCATAAGAGTTTAAGGTATATTTTTGGGCAGAAAGAATTAAATATGAGACAGAGACGCTAGATGGAAGTTCTTAGTGATTGTGATATCCAGTATCATGATGAAAGAGCTAATGTAGTAGCTGATGCTTTAACTCGAAAGTATCATGAGAAGCCGAAACGAGTACGCTCTCTCAAATTAAATCTGCAGATAGATTTAAATGAACAAATTAAAGAGGTACAGGAAACAATATTCAAGGACAATGCTGAAGGTTTAAAAGGAATGATTAAGGAATTAGAACAAGGATCAGATGGAATTTGGAAGTTCCATGAGAAAAGGTGTCACAACCCCCGATCCCTTATCTGTCCCGGGAACGGGCGGCCGTGAGCTCAGAGTGTGGTGGTATCATTTTTATTTAGTCTTGCAGCGGAATTTACATCAGGACCGTAGTTAGGAAATATTTTATCAGAGTAAAACCACCATATTTGATATTAATAAACACATGGGCAAAACCCAAGTTTCTTATTACAATACACTTATAGGGACAAAACCCTATTTTATTGAATTTAAAACATTTTGTTTTAGATAACTTTTATAGCCACTTATTTTCCAATCCGTCAGTGCTCTCGAGCTGGCTTTTTCCCAGTTGGCTTTCACATTGTGTTACCTGAAACATGTTTTAAAAATATTTTGTCAGCGGAAATACTGGTGAGTGAATCCCAATTTAATCAAAACAAGTTTTATCAATTACCACAGTATTGAGAGCGATTACAATGTTTATATCTACACAATTACCCATTCAGTACTTGCCACTCGACCGTATCTATGGCTATGGTCATATCACACATTGGCTACTCGTCGTCCAATTGTGAAGGTTATCAAGTAATGTATACAAAACCCCATAATACCGGCGATAATTGAAGAATTACATGACTCACATACTGGTAATATGATAATAACAATTGAGGTTTTATAAAAACAGTTGACACAAAAAGGAGATTACTCACATTGCTATCTTAGGCTTCTCGTAAGGGTTTCCTGGATATAATCTATAATTTATACAAATGTATTTTGGTTAGTATCATAACCCTTTAAAGAATATAAATGATACCCTCCCCGAGACGGCATTCCAATAACTACGTCGGGCAGAACCACGACAGTTATTACGGAACCCTAAATCAATCGGGCAGCGTAACTATTATGAAACCGGGGTTATAATACTTACAACGGAGCAGAACCTCGCTAATTAGGGGTATAGTACCCGAATATAATGCTTAATATTTCAGAATTTCGTTTAGAATGAAAGAAGTGAGCGACGGAATTTGAAACCCGAGGCCTCCTTTATATAGTTGTGTAATATGGTCCTCACGCGGCCCGCGTAAAAGACAAGGCACCCTTACGCGGCCCGCGTCAAACTTAGTCAACGCAGTAGCTTAGTCTGGTCATCATGTAGGCTTGACACGATGTCGACACGTGTCGACCTCTGGTGCGATCGCGTGTTATGAGTCCGCGCGGCCCGCTTTAACTAAGCATAAACCTTACGCGGCCAGCTTCAACTAAAGAAGTCAGCGAAGTCAATTCTAGTCTTGATACGGCCCGCGTAAGAGTTGAGGTGGGTTCCACGCGGCCCGCCTCAGCTCTAAATTCAGATTTTTATTTTATTTTTTATAAACTATAACATAATACGGGCTCGGTTTTCGCATACGGGGTGTGATATAAGACATATAAGGGTAATTTAAGATATAATGGGGTGTCGGAAAATATTCGAGGGTGTCGGTTTTCTTGAGGGTTGTTACATTCTCCCCACCTTTATTTTAGAGCTCGTCCTCGAGATCTACTAAAATAACTATAGATATTTCTTTTTCATTTCAGATTCAAGATCTACTATGTATTCAGGTCCTCTTTTAGAGTCTCACATTACTTTGACTAGAACTAATCTCTTATATTTGAGATTTTTGACTTGAATGGTCTTGTCAATTATTCCTGCACTATCTCAGGTCCAGATAGTGGCTTTTCCCCAATTTCTGCCCAACAGACTGGGGTTTGGCACTTTTGTCCATAAAGTGCTTTGAATGGTGCAGCATTGTTACTTGTGTGATAACTAAGAAGATTCTTTATGAAAGGTAAGTGATCATTTGACCTTTTGGTGAATTTACTTGGATTGCCTTTTGATCACATAAAATACTGGCTTTAGTGGCTATTAACCAATCTATTCTTAAAACAATATCAAATCCTACCAGATTTATTGGGTAAAGAATTGTAATAAACTTATGGTTTAGAATTTCTATTCTTGATCCCTGCAAGATTTCAGAAATCTTAATGGTTTCTCCATTGGCTGTCTCTACTAGACATACTTGTGGTAGTTTAGTTAATGACTTATTTGCAAAACAAAGTATTAATAAAACTTTAGTTTGCACCGGAGTTAAATAATACTGTAGCAAAATATCATTAACTAAAACATACCGGCTATAACGTCTGGGATCATTTTGGCTTCTTCTGCAGTTAGAACAAATGCTCTAGCATTTCTAGTATTCTTGTTGTCTGTGGCTGGAGCTAATTTTGGACAGTTTGGCTTGATGTGACCTGGTTCTCCGCAGTTATAGCATATCCTGTTGTTTTTCTTCCTGCAGTCTTCTTCCTGGTGTCCCGATATTTTGCAGAAGTTACAATATATGGAGCATCTTCCCGAGTGCTTTCTTTTACAGTACCTACAGTAGGGTGCAGAGGTAGAGCCTATATCTTTCTCATGATTAGAATTTCCAGAACGAAATTCTTGTGTAAGCTTCTGGGTTAGGTTCCTTCTCTGATCTTCTTCTCGGGTACGGACTAATTCATCAGTCAAGGTATTTGCTAGTTCTACAGCTTCTTCTATGGTTTGAGGTCTAGCTGCCTTGACTACATGTCTTATTTCTCCAATTAATCCCCAAATATAACGAGAGATTAACACTGGTTCTGGTGAAGCAAGAGTTGGCACTATTCTAGCATATTCGAAGAATAACTTAGTGTACCCTTTGCTATCCACACCAGTCATCCTAAGGTTTAAGAATTTGTTTGCAATCTGTTCTTTTTCATTTAGAGGACAGAATTTCCTTTCCACCTTTTCCTTAAACTCCTCCCATTCCATATTATAAGTTCTATCGATTCCCTTAGTTTGGAGGATAGTGTTCCACCATTCTAAGGCTGAGTTCTTAAACAGATTAGAAGCAAACAGTATTTTATCTTCTTCTGCGCATTTGCTTATTCTTAAGACTGCCTCAGTTTTCTCTATCCAGCGTAGGGTTGCAATGGCCTCTTCGTTGCCCGAGAATTTCATTGGTTTGCAGGACCAGAATTCTTTATAAGAACAACCATAAGGCATGGTTCTTCTTCTTTTGGGAATGGGTGCTTGAAGTACAGGTCCATAGTTCACGCTGTGGTCTGGTTCAATTGGTCGCTTACTGCTATGCTTACTCTTGTTATCAGCATCCTTAACAGTTTGAAGAATAAATGGCATAGCATCTATAATTCCTTGAGCTACTATGTGTTGGATAGTACTATTATCCACTTGGTTTCCGTTGTTATTGTTGTTTAGGTTCTCATTATTCAGATTATCGTCATTCTGAATATTATCGTCATTCTGAATATTATCATTCTGGATTTCCGGATTATTATCCAAATTGACTTGATTTTCTTGGTCGGCCATCTGAATTTTAAATATCTATCAAATATTAATATCAAATAATATAGTAAATCACATAGTACGTAATTTTAGTCAGAAGCATTGATCATTGCGATTTTACTCTATTCATCTATTACATACCAGTACTGAAATTAAAATTTACAATACCAACGGAAATAAAATAGTAATATGCATCCATACACACATATTTTATTTTATTTTATTATTACTATTACCGTTTCTGCCATCACATCTACAGATATGGATTTATTCAGAATTTCATATTATGCTCATCGTATTTTCATACGAGTCGTTCTTCCATTTTTCTCATTTTTTCATTGCTTTCTAAAATTTCCTCCCCAAAAGTCCTAAGTTCTTGTACTCATGGGGAAACACACAATATTCAAAATTTTGTAAATCACAAAATAGTAATTTAGAAATTTTCTAAAATTTATTTAAAACAACTATTGCTAGATTACAACTGAACTTTCGAATTATACTATCAGTTTATTTAATAGTTTAACGTTTCCGGCTTGTAAGTGTTGCAGGTGCTAAAACTGGTTTTGTGATTTAACTTATAAGTTAGCATTTACTACTACAGTAGCTAACATGTAGAGATTAGCCCACTTTTCGTCTAATTTATCTTCCCAAGGTGGGTTACTGCCTATTTTCTGGGTTTCCTGAGACTTTTTCATATTCTCTTGACTTTTTCTAAGAATCCGGCTTCTTTTACTAGGGGTAAGTGGATTTTCATATTGTGCTTTACGGACAAATATTCCTTCCTCAATATCTGCTGGATATCCTGAGAAATTTGTTTGGGATGAACTTCCCTTTTCTTTGGGTGAACTATCTAGTTTATGATAGATGTCCGAAATTCTTCTCTTACTCATACTGTAAACTAACAAATAGTCAAATAACACATCATAATAATTACAATTATGCATGTATTTTCATAATTTATTTCCTAACACAAAATATAACTTTAAGTGTCAGCAGAACACTTCTTTGGCTTGAACCAGTGGCTAGGCTCTGATACCACCTTCTGTCACAACCCCGATCCCTTATCTGTCCCGGGAACGGGCGGCCGTGAGCTCAGAGTGTGGTGGTATCATTTTTATTTAGTCTTGCAGCGGAATTTACATCAGGACCGTAGTTAGGAAATATTTTATCAGAGTAAAACCACCATATTTGATATTAATAAACACATGGGCAAAACCTAAGTTTCTTATTACAATACACTTATAGGGACAAAACCCTATTTTATTGAATTTAAAACATTTTGTTTTAGATAACTTTTATAGCCACTTATTTTCAAAGCCGTCAGTGCTCTCGAGCTGGCTTTTTCCCAGTTGGCTTTCACATTGTGTTACCTGAAACATGTTTTAAAAATATTTTGTCAGCGGAAATACTGGTGAGTGAATCCCAATTTAATCAAAACAAGTTTTATCAATTACCACAGTATTGAGAGCGATTACAATGTTTATATCTACACAATTACCCATTCAGTACTTGCCACTCGACCGTATCTATGGCTATGGTCATATCACACATTGGCTACTCGTCGTCCAATTGTGAAGGTTATCAAGTAATGTATACAAAACCCCATAATACCGGCGATAATTGAAGAATTACATGACTCACATACTGGTAATATGATAATAACAATTGAGGTTTTATAAAAACAGTTGACACAAAAAGGAGATTACTCACATTGCTATCTTAGGCTTCTCGTAAGGGTTTCCTGGATATAATCTATAATTTATACAAATGTATTTTGGTTAGTATCATAACCCTTTAAAGAATATAAATGATACCCTCCCCGAGACGGCATTCCAATAACTACGTCGGGCAGAACCACGACAGTTATTACGGAACCCTAAATCAATCGGGCAGCGTAACTATTATGAAACCGGGGTTATAATACTTACAACGGAGCAGAACCTCGCTAATTAGGGGTATAGTACCCGAATATAATGCTTAATATTTCAGAATTTCGTTTAGAATGAAAGAAGTGAGCGACGGAATTTGAAACCCGAGGCCTCCTTTATATAGTTGTGTAATATGGTCCTCACGCGGCCCGCGTAAAAGACAAGGCACCCTTACGCGGCCCGCGTCAAACTTAGTCAACGCAGTAGCTTAGTCTGGTCATCATGTAGGCTTGACACGATATCGACACGTGTCGACCTCTGGTGCGATCGCGTGTTATGAGTCCGCGCGGCCCGCTTTAACTAAGCATAAACCTTACGCGGCCCGCTTCAACTAAAGAAGTCAGCGAAGTCAATTCTAGTCTTGATACGGCCCGCGTAAGAGTTGAGGTGGGTTCCACGCGGCCCGCCTCAGCTCTAAATTCAGATTTTTATTTTATTTTTTATAAACTATAACATAATACGGGCTCGGTTTTCGCATACGGGGTGTGATATAAGACATATAAGGGTAATTTAAGATATAATGGGGTGTCGGAAAATATTCGAGGGTGTCGGTTTTCTTGAGGGTTGTTACAAAAGGATGTGGATACCTAAACAAGGAAACCTACGCCATAGAATTCTAGAAGAAGCCCATAAGTCTAAGTATACGATACATCCCGGAAGTGATAAGATGTATCAAGATCTAACAAAGAATTTCTGGTGGATAGGAATGAAAAAGGATATAGCCAACTATGTTGCTAAATGTCTGACCTGTTCACAAGTTAAAGCCGAACATCAGAAACCCTCAGGGTTAGTACAGCAATTAGAAATGCCAATATGGAAATGGGAATTGATAACAATGGACTTTGTTACCAAATTACCCAAGACACGAAAGGTAATAATACAATTTGGGTGACTGTTGACAGATTAACCAAATCTGCTCATTTCTTACCAATAAAGGAAACTTTCAGTATCGAACAGTTAGCCAAGCTATATGTAAATGAAATAGTTTCATTACATGGAATTCCTTTATCTATCATTTCTGATAGAGATGGTCGTTTTACTTCTCATTTTTGGACAAGCTTCAAAAAAGCAATGGGAACCAGGTTAAATCTAAGCACAGCTTATCATCCACAAACGGACGGACAAAGCGAAAGGACAATTTAGACCATTGAAGATATGATTAGAGCCTATGTAATTGATTTTTGGGACGATCATTTACCGTTAATAGAATTTTCCTACAATAACAGCTATCATACAAGCATGAATGCTGCACCTTTTGAAGCACTTTATGGACGAAAGTGCCGAACTCCAGTCTGTTGGGCAGAAATTGGAGAAAAGCAACTATCTGGACCAGAGATAGTGCAAGAAACAACGAACAAAATAATTCAAGTTAAGGAAAGGCTAAAAACAGCATGAGATCGTCAAAAGAATTATGCAGATAACAAACAAAAACCCTTGGAATTTCAAGTAGGAGATAAGGTATTGTTAAAAGTTTCTCCATGGAAAGGAGTAGTCAGATTCGTTAAGAGAGGAAAACTAAGCCCCACGTATGTTGAACCTTTTGAGATTATTAAAAGGATAGGACCTGTAGCTTATCAGCTACAACTGCCAGAGGAAATGGCAGGGATACATGATGTGTTTCATGTATGTAATCTCAAAAAGTGCTTAGCAGACGAATCATTAGTGATGCCTTTTAAAGACATAGAGGTAAGTGAGAAACTTAAGTTTATAGAGAAACCCATTCAGATTGAAGATAGGAAGATCAAGAATCTCAAGCACAAGAGACTAGTTCTAGTCAAAATGAAATGGGATTCCAAGAGAGGATCAAAATATACTTGGGAGCCCGAATCAGAGATGCAGAAGAAATACCTACACCTGTTCCAGTAAACCTCGATGACGAGATCTAAAACAAGGTGGGGAGGATATAACAACCCTCCTAAACACACTTAGACACCCCTAAACGTCCTAAAATATACCCCGTATACGAGAAACGGGCCTATAAGACCTTTATATTTATAAAAATCGAATAAAACAAAATCTGGGAGCCACTCGCGGGCCGCGACCCAGATGGCCGTAGGTCTCACGGGGAGCGAGCCCCTTGGTTTGCCAGACACGGCATTGCGCCACGTGTCCTTGTCTCGTGGCAACCCTACTCGATGACTGGCCAAGCTTATGACCGCCCTTAATGCCCTTGCGGTCCGCGACTAAGGAAGAGATGACTCTCGCGGGGCACGAGAGACCCTCGACTAGCCCTATAAATAGAGAGCTTCAGCCTCATTCAGTTACCATTCAATTCTTTTCTTTCCTCTGAGACTCTAAAGTTATTATACTCGGGATATAATGCCCCTATAAAGCGAAGCTCTGCCTCGTTGTAAGTATTATAACCCTATTTGTTACCCTACACGATCGATCTAGGGATCCGCAACGCATGCCAAGGCTCTGCCCGACTCAATCGTTGGAGTTCTGTCTCGTGTTACACCCGATTGATCTAGGACTCCTTAATGCATGTCAAGGCTCTGCCTGACTCAGTCATTGGAGTTCTGTCTCGAGTTGTACGGTTAATGTGACCTGGGTTATTTTACTAACACGTGTGCATTGTTTAGTTTTTAATAGATAATAACCAGGAGATACACCAGGAAGCTTTAGTTTTACCTAAGTAAACAATGTGAGTACATTCTCTTTTTGTCACATTTTTGTGAGTCAAAATATTTTACCAAAACCTCAAATGTTTTAAATTACGCTTAACAGTAATTCAGTATTTGTGATTCTACAATTAGTGCTGGTATGTTGGGGTTTTATATACATTACTTGAAACTCGTTACTATTAGAATAGTAGCATGACCACAAGTCGGGATTGACAGTACCAAAGGAGTAATTGGATAGATATAAACAAATGTAATTGCGGACGCCCTCAATACTGTAAAGTGATAAAACTTTTTTGATTAAACTTGGATGCACTTGCCAGTATTTCTTGCTGATAAAACCTTTTTAAAACGCGTTTCAGGTAACTTAATGTGAAGCTAATAGAAGCAAGCTGGAGAGCACTGAAGGCCTGGAAAAGTGGCTATAAAAGTTACCTAAATAAAAAGGAGTTTTGTTTTCAATAAATTAGGATTTATCCCTATAAACATATTGTAATGGAAACTTGGGTTTTATCCCATTTATTTATTATAAAATGTTGGTGTTTTAACTCTGATAAAACATTTCATAACTACGGTCCTGATGAAAGTTTTCCGCAGCCAAATTAATAAACACCGATACCACCGGCTCTGAGCGTTCGCGGCCACCCGCCTCCCGGGGCAGGGGTCAGGGGTTGCGACAAAGCATCAGTCTAGGGGGAATCTGTTGACGCAACAGGTTTGACATCAACAAACACATGACTGAAGATGCAACATATTTAACACAACATTCGACAACAACGTCCAAGGGGAATTTGTTAGTGCGTTTTTGTATGTCTGTTGTTGTACGAATAAACTTAGTGTAGTCTTGTGTGTTGAGTAGGAGAATTGTAAGCAAATGATCTCATGTTAAATGTATAAGGTGTGGAGTAAGATTATTTAAAGCTTAAATGATCTCACCACCTATGCATAACATGATTATTTGCATTTCTCATTTAACTCTGATTGTTAGATCTTTCTAGAGAAAGTGTGTGTGAGAGAGTGTGAGGGGATATCACAAAATTTGATCTCCTGGTGTGAGTGATGTAAACCATTTCGGTAATACAATCTGTGTTGATTCGTTCATTCTCGTTTAGCTATCGATTTTGTTCGTTTATTTACCGAATTAAACCAAATCGATCCGAAAGGTGCACTTTCAGTCGGCCTTGACCATGGGCCGGGTGGCGATAACTCAAGGCCAAAGAAGATTACTAAAACATCATATTTGTAGGTTTTGTTTTGTGTTTTGGATAATAAGGCTCTGATTATCGAATGACAAACGTTATTGTGTTTTATGTTGATTAGCATGTTGTGTTTTATATTCATAGTTCTACGATGGTTTGTTTGAAGTTTTTATGGACTATTAGGGTTTGAATATAGTGTTTTAGTAATCTTCACTCTGCTATTTGTGGGTTTAGGTGTGTTTTATGACTGAAATTATAGTGTTTTATAACTTTTTATACTTTTTAGGAAATTCAGACTTTGTAGCCGAACCCCATCCTATATATATATATATACACACACACACTAAAAACTTTTATATTTACTTTTAATTTGGCCAAGCTGATTTAATACTTAGAGTTACAAGTTACAATCATCTTAAAAGGCCCAAAATTAAACTTAAACTAAAGAACTAATGGTAAAATGGTTCACTAAGTTTTAAAAGGCCCAAATTTCGAACAATCAAACCCAAATTAAATATTTTAGAACATAATCGTAATATTATGAGTTTTTACTTTTTTATATATGTGATTGATAAGTTAATATTACAGGACACGTGGGACTTTTTTTTATCTTACTAAGGGCCCAACTTTTTTAACATATTTAGTGCCCGTTTGGTTCGCATAATTTCTTTAAAGGATTGGAATTCATAAAGGGAATTGGAATTTGATGGAATTGGAATTAATTCCAATATAATTATGTAATGTGTGGATTGTTAAAAACTAAGGCCATGGGATGTACTCTAACATCTAGAGTGCTAACAATTACATGGCATGTTAACTAAAATTGCAAACCGCTCCCTCCTTGTGTTAAAGTGTGTTAAATGAGTTATGTGTTAACATATTAACCCAATATTAAGATATTGAATTAATTATTATTTTCTTTTTTATACAAAAACCCAATGTTAAAATGCATTAAATAAGTTATGTGTTAACATGTTAAACCATTTTCTTAGAGTGAGACAAAGTGAAATGAGGAAAAAAAGTTGATGTGTCACTTAAGTGGAGTTAAGTTAGGTTAAAGTATACCCAAAGGCCTAAAAAGACAAATTTGGCTTCGTCTCTTATATTTGAAGGAGTGAAGAATGGAAATGTGAGGTTATTTTGGTAATTGAAAAACATTCTAATGGAAAGTTTAGAATTCCTTCTCAAATGGGAAGAATTGTTAAATTACTTTGATTGATGGAATTTAATAGAATATTTTCCAATTTCATTTCTATTAAAAATAAACTAAATATGAATTTTGATGGAATGTTTTTCAATTACAATTTTAATTTCTTTGAAATCCATGAACCAAACGACTCTTATAAACGGGCCTCTTGCTAATTTATATAGTATACTTAGCACTTGCATTGACTAGCATGAAACTAACTACAATATTTAGTTGATTAAAATAGCCAAGTGATTTTTTTCTAGAAATAAAATATAATAATAGTGCTATAAATAAATGTTAATTGACTATAGCGATAATTACTGATTAAAAAATAAAGAGAAATTTACGAAAATAGCCAAAGACCAAACTCACTTGCGAAAATGGCCACCTCATGCGCTCTTGGAACAGCGCATCACAGATCCTGAGGTAGTCTTATGCGTCCTTCATTCTTAAATGGACATGTGTGAAAGTTGGGAATTTTATACATGTGGGACCCACCATCTACCACCCCACCATAGCCCCTACACCCCCACATCACCCCTACACCCTACGTAATCATCATCTTCAAAATTGTCACTTTCATAATCATCAATTCATCATCTTCAAAATTTGTAGCCAAGAAATTAACTTCTCTCCTTCCCAACAATCTGAACTCGCCCTCGGTCTCTCTACGTATGGCACTCTCCGAATTTGAGCAGACTTTCGAGCTTCTTTCGTTAGCGGTTTCGGTTACTTCTTCGATCTCATGAACATGGTACTCTCCGTATGGTCGGTCGACCGACTACGACGGTGGCACGACGGATCTCCACCCCAAAATCCCAACCGCCGCCATGGTTGCCGGAAAAATGATCTGAAATCGAGCCCCCTAGTTGCAGGTGTCGGAGACGAAGCTGGAGGCGTCTGCAACTCGCCGGAGACGGAGCCGGAGGCGTCTGCAACTCGCCGGAGATGACTGCAACTTTCAAACACATCCTGTGCACTTCCAGACGCATCCCGGCACTTCCCAGACGCATCCCGGCACTTCCAGACGCATCTCGGCACTTCCCAGACGCATCCCGGCACTTTCAGACGCATCCCGGTACTTCCCAGACGCATCCCGCACATCTGAAAATTAAAGACGCAACAAGGGGCTCTGCGGACGCATAAACTACCTCGGGATCTGTGATGTGCTGTTCCAAGAGCGCATGAGGTGGCCATTTTCGCAAGTGAGTTTGGTGTTTGGCTATTTTCATAAATTTCTCAAAAATAAAAGAACGAAAATAATTAAGATAAAGGTTGGACTTGGTCAGTTGGAGTATGAATACACGTTGACCTATCATCACTCCTTGAAGTCTGAACCCCTAATGAAAACACTACCCCGATGATTGCGGCTACCTATTTTTAACTTTTTTAACGCGTGTTTCTTTTATATTTATGACACTCCAACCCAAAACTCACATTTAATCTACCGGTAATTTCATCGTCGTGTTTACAGATAGATGGGTTACAAATTTTTCCCTAAAATTGATGCTGAACCCGGATTACTCTCGGAGTACTCCGTTTGGTCCAATGAGTGCCCCGATAGTGCTCGGGATTAATTCTGTTAGCCGTTCAAAAAAAAAACTTTCCGATGAGGTAATGATGGAATGATTGATGGATTTGGTATTTTTTGTGACATATGTTCAACTCTCACTATCCCTATCAATGACGGAACTAACCTGTTAATTTAGGGATATCCTGAATTTTTTTTACCACGCAATCATACAATAATAAAAAACGATGATAAATAAAGTAAAACAAATATCTAATAGATTTATCCTCTTCTTTTTTCATAGCTTGAAATATTTCCAGCACATCGTCGTCGTCTTCTACTTCATCAAAAGTTTCTTTTTCAACCTCACAAACTATAGCATTGTTCAAATATTTCGGGCTCATTCAATTTAGAAAAACATCTTTCAATGGTTGCGGTTGCAACCGATAAAATCAAAGCTAGCTTCACTACCCGATAAACCAAAGGACAAGAACTATGTGTTCCGATTTCCACCATATGACAGACAAGATCATTTATTCAATTATAATATTGTTTTGGGTCTTGCGCTAACTTTATCAATTATATTTAAAGCCTCATTTCAATTCTATTATTATTAATTTGGGTTTATTTCATCATTCGGGCTTAATTATTCTATAAGTTTTCGGGTTGTAAAATGTTTGGGCTTATAAAAAATGGGATTTTAGTAATATCAAGTATCATATTTTTTAGTTAAGGGTATCATCGTATTTTTTTGGGTATCCTTTGTATAAAACAAAAAAAAACACTACGAACACAGGGTTAAGCCGTATCCCGTGCTACAACTCGTAACATTATGGTTCCGCCTCTGCTCCCTATTATTTTCTGTGGCATTCAGGTGAAAGGGGAATACGGGTGACGCCGGTTCTTCTTAGATGGGAGGCGAGGTTTTACCAATTATTCCACTGTCGTGCCTTTGGGCGGGTGGAGGTCGGGTTTCCGCGCATCTGGGAGAGCCAATGGGCTGGCGGCGGTCAATTATTCGCCCTTGGCCACAGCGCCCAGTGTTACAGTGGTTGGTATGTCGTTCCTTGCCGTTCAAAAAAAGTGTTTTAAGAGTTGAATCTAAAATCTCACATTTAAGTGTTTTATAAGACTTGAATCCAAAATTTCATATTTAAATGTTTTAAAAGGCTTTACTTTACTACTAGATCATTAACCCAATGGTACTTATTTTTAACTATAAAACTGTAATATACATAAATAATATAAAATTTTAAATATACATCTTAACAACTACCGTCTTTTTTCTTAATTTATGGTCCAATTATAATAAGTTTAAAATAGTTATAAAAACATCAAACTGGCTGTCGTATTTCGTTCATAATAGTCTTTCTAAGTTTCTTTTTCTTTCTAACAAATAAATATTAATTCTTTATTTTTTTTAACGGCAAAAGACTATATTTCATAACCAAAAAAGTTGTACAAGATTACATCATCATATGGTTAGTAAGCTACTATCATCACCAAAATTTAAACAAAAAAAAAAACAAAAAAAAAAACAGAAAATTACATCGTAGATTCCAGATTCAGCACCTCGAAACATTTCCATTTGCTCCAATCCATGTTTCTCTTCGCTCTATGTTTAATCCATGTGAATGTTATCGCTTGCATCTCGCCATATATTGCATCTATGTTAACTCATTTACCTCCGAAGATGGTTTCGTTTCTCACTTTCCATATGCCCCGGCACGTTGCCAGAATTATTCCTTGTATAAAATTCCTCTTCACCTCTTCGATCGTCGCATTAGTATGAAATTCCGAAGTGATACGACTTTGTCTAATAATATAAATTAGCCATATAATAATAATAACGGGTAAATTTAATAAACAAGTTATAGAAATCAAATAAACTGATTTTCCAATAATAATTATTGTTACTTCACATTTTTTTTTTTTTTTTTTTTGGGGGGGGGGGGGGGGGGGGGGGGGGGTTTGTGGGTGTTAAAAATAAGCAAGTAGATCTCTATATGTAGGAGATGCTTCTATAAAAACTTTAGAATAGCATAATAGTAAATTATATAGATGCTCTTTCATATAAGCTGTCATAATTGAATCTTTAATTCACCGATGGTCTCTGTTTCTAGAACATCTTGTATAAACATCTATTATTCCGAAAAAAAACATTAAAGCTGTCATAATTATACTAATAAAAAAAGTAACTGAGTGAAGTGTTGTAAGGTGAAAATTCGTTTTTTCTTTCTACTTCTCGTGTTTCATTCATTTGTTGTATATTTTTTTAATTTTTTAAACTTGAATTAAGTCAATCATATGTTATTTCAAAATATCTTTTTATATAATTTCTAAATCTTTATTATTGATCTATTTAATATTTTATTTATTCAACCCATGTAATATATAAGGGTACACGGTATGGTTTTGGTGAACCCTTCAGGGACTTGCTTTCACCGAGCGATGAATGACCGCCGCCCCCTAAACGGTGATCGGTGAGTCCATTTTTCGGTGTCTAGTCACCGATTGTTTGAGTGGGATTGATTGAGGAATATAGCCGTTATCAGATCGTTGGAACTAGTCGTTTACAAAAAAAAAATCAATTTTTCTTTATAAAAACAACACAATTTTTCACCATTCTCTTCTCCATCCAACTATTTTTTTTTTAAATTCACTTCTTCCATTTTCACTTCTATTTTCTAAAAATGGATGATATACCACCGCTATTTATTCCAATTGATATTAGTAAAGACAATGATTCTTCCTCTAGCGATAGTAGTTTAATTTTTTTCCAAAATCTTATTAACAAAGCCGCCGAACTGGAAGACACGGGTACTTCTAGAAAAAGAAAATATGTCCGTCGAGATCGAGAGAAATGTCACGAAAACCTTATGAGTGATTATTTTGTCGAGGAGCCCGTATTCAACGAAGAGCTTTTTCGCCATAGGTTTCGTATGTCGAAAAGGTTGTTTTTAAAAATTGTGAGTGACGTGCAAGCGAATAACTCGTGGTTTCAAGAGGCCCTGGATGCGAGTTTGAAGAAAGTTTTACACCGATGCAAAAAGTTACGTCGGTGATTAAGCAACTTGCAACTGGTAACCCTCCAGACGAGTACGACGAGTATTTAAATATGTCCGAAAGGATTTCCCGTGAATGTCTAGAAAATTTTTGCGAAACGGTATGTAATTTATACGCTTCCGAGTTTTTACGTAGACCTACTAGCCACGACGTTGTGCTCTTGTACCAAGCTCATGAGGAGAAACCTCACCTTCCTGGGATGTTGGGTAGTCTTGATTGTACATATTTTGTTTGGAGAATGTGTCCAACGGAGTTGCGGGGTCAATATATGAGGGGGGATCACAGTCACCCGACAGTTATGCTCGAAGCGGTGGCCTCTCATGATTTGTGGATTTGGCATGCTTTTTGTGGTCCACCAGGTTCACAAAACAACATCAACGTGCTCCAACAATCTCCGTTATTTCTTACTCAACGAAATGGAACTGCACCAAAATGCTCATTTTACGTGAACAACCACTTGTACAAGCGTGGATACTATCTTAGCGATAGAATCTACCCTACTTGGTCCGTGTTTGTGAAATCATTTTCGTATCCTCACATTGTGAAAGAAAAGAAGTTCAAGAGGCAACACGAGGTGGCAAGAAAAGACGTGGAACGGGCTTTTGGTGTTTTAAAGACAAAATGGTGTATACTTAATCGACCGATGCGTGTTATGAGTGTAAAAAAAAAATTAGGAGTGTCGTATATGCGTGTATTATTATGCATGATATGATTCTAAAAGACGACGGAAACGCGATTGCACCGGTACATATTCGGGATCTGGAGTCGATCCCGTTTTCGAAGACACTGTTTATAACGAGCTCATTGATGAAGATACGCATTATAGACTAAAATTTGATCTTGTGAAGCATCTTAGAGAACAATGTTTACCTCACGTTTTGGTGGATTCCGACACGAATAGTTAAATTAGTTTTTTTTAATTTATTTTATATTTTAATGTCATGTTATTTATTTTAATTTTATGTAATGTGTTTTTTTAATTAAAAGTACTTTTATTTAGTTTAAAATATGTTTTATTCATTTATGAATAATTTCTAGAAATAAAAAAAATATATATAACTCAAACACCCTAATAGTGTTTGAACCATTGCAAGTGATTGAGTGCAAAACGAGAAGTGGAATGAGGACTTGATATGGCATGATATTATTGGTTATAAAATAACTCAAACACCCTAAAGTGATTGAACGATACCCTCCACCCTGAATCTCTAATCTAGTGTGTATGTAAGGAAGAGTTGTAATTAAAAACTAGATTTCCATTAGAAAGTGTAGAAAGAAATTATATAATTGTGCATATAACAACATATATAACAGCGCGTCAAAACATGTTTTCTTAAGGGTGTACCTATTGGCACACCCATTTCACTATATACACACCTAAAAAGGTGTTTTTTGTCTTTATATGCACACCTTGCAGTGTCGAACTGTGCCAAAAACGCGGCGTTTTGGTCCGGTTAATCAGAAAAAGACTGACGGGTGTTTGACGGGTCTGTTGACCGGACCAAAACGCCGAGCTTTGGCCGCGTTTTGATCCTGTCAACCAGACAAAAGACTGACACCCGATCTGGTTGACAGGACCAAAACACTGCCAAAGCTCGGCGTTTTGGTCCGGTCAACAGACCCGTCAGACACCCGTCAGTCTTTGTCTGGTTAACCTGACCAAAACGCCGCGTTTTGATCACAGTTCGACACTGCAGGGTGTACATATAAAGACAAAAAACACCTTTTAAAGGTGACTATCTACACACTTGGTGTGTAGATACACACCAAGTGTGTAGATAGTTTGGCCCTTTCTTAATGATGAGTTGGTGCGTGTTTTATTGCTTCCATAATTTCACTTCACTGGACACATGTTTGTGTGTATTTTAAGTGTGTGTCTAACTATCCTCCAAGTACGCTTTGTCAAAGATCTATACATTTTAAAATGGTTTCTTAATGCTTTCATAGTTGCTTGACTATGCCCTTTATGAGTATACTTGGTACAAGTTTATGAGGTTATATCGTTTATCTTTAAGTACATTCTCATCCCGAAACGAAGTCCTTTCCTTGAACTCTTCTCTCACTACCTCTGTGACCACTTACAACATTGTTTTGCATTGCAATTACTACCATAGTTGTGCATTGTCGTCTCTTTCTCTGCTCTTCCACTACCATCATCTCCTCCCATCTTTCTCCTTTCTTCAATAATGTATTTCATTTACATCATCTCCTCCCCATCTTTCTCCTTTCTTCAATAATGTATTTCATTTACACAACCATTATGCATTTATGTGCACATGTTTGTGTTCTTCAATTTAAGACGAGGGGTCTAAAGATGCTTATGATTATTTTGTGTAGAAAAATAAGGATTTTTACATGATTTGATTTTATTTGCATTGGGTTTTCATTGTAACACCCCAAAAATATTAGATTATATATACATACATACATATATATTTGGTCATAACTTTATAAATAATAACTAGGAACATCTAACCTAGTTAATGGCATACAGAAATAATGAAATCATGAAATATGACCCTTTTTATAACAAAATGAACATGAGGGACTAAAAATGGTTAAGTGGGAAAACTTGTTTATTAAAAACTAAAAACAAAACACAACACATACTTATGTGCGTATGTGTGTGTGCGTGACCAGAGCCAAGAAAAAACCCAACCCTTCAATCTCTAAATTGATCAAAATTGGAGGGTGAATTGGGAGTGTTTTTTATGCATGGATCAAGAAAATTAATCACCCATATCTGTCTAACACAATGTAAGTTGTAATTTCAGTTTTGGTGATGTTTAATTTTTAGTGAAATTTGGTTAAATGTAAGTCAAGCCGGAGCAAACGCACGGTTGAAGGAAAAAATCTAAGGTACACGGCTTACGCTTCGTATAATTTAGTTAACACTTTGTATTGTTATATGTTGAACAATGTAATTAGATTCATGAAATTCGGTTCATTCTTAAATAATGGATTTCATACGAATGAACCGAATGGATAAGTTTTAATTTGTGAAGAGTTTGGGTTGTTGAAAGTGGCGGATTTCACTAAGACATCCAAATGGGTCAAAATAATAAATTTGTGAAGAGTTTGGGTTGTTGAAAGTTATGGATTTCACTAAGACATCCAAACGGGAATAAAGGTTTGGTTGTATAAAAGGGATGGATTTCGCTAAGAAAACCAAATAGGATAAAACAAAGTCTTAATGCATATCGGAATGGTTGCATTAATAATGATTTCGGTATAATACCCGGTCGATGGGTAGGACTTCGAATATATGCGTAAACCGAGAAACAGGAAGGCAGATAAAAGTCAAGACTCAGAAAATGAGTTATGACTAAAAGATGTTGAATTCGCGAAAGGAATTCGGAATAAAAAATGTTCAACTTTGTAGTGTTGAACGGGTTGAATAATTATGATCGCATACCGGATAACGGATGCGTAAAAACTTAGAAAGATGTAATCTGAATAATGGAAGATAATCATAGATAACACATCCATGTAAATGAGGTGTGTGTATATGAGCTTCTCGTTAAAAATGCAAATGGGTCAAATAATTTCATATATAAATTTTATGTCGAAAGCTTATAGGATAAGAAATTTATTTATCCGGGTAGTGGATTTTGAGTTTATAACATGGGCAATCCATTTACGATCACGTAGAAACAAACGTGAGGTTAAACGAATAAGAGGGTCGAAAGTTATACAAAATTTAGTGTTGAACGGATAAACCAAACAACATAGCAACAAAACTGAGGCAGGAGGTGGCGTCGCCGACGCCATGTTTGGCCGTCGCCAACGCCATTTCAAATTTTGCTGATGCCCGACGTCGTAATACACTGCGTACGGCAGTTTTATGTTGACGCAGAAACTACAAGGCGTCGCCGACGCCTTAGATGGTCGTCGTCGACGCCATCCGGGATCTGAAACATGCTGATATTTTGTTATTTTGCAACGAGAGTTAAATTGTTTGTTCCTTTTGCGTTATATCTCTAATATATTGTAAAATTTTCAGTTCCAGGTCTTTTGCGAACACTTTTGGGATGATGATCAAGTCATGGCTAAGAAATCTAACACGATGAAGATCTTGTTTCCGGACCTTTTGTTAATCACATGTTTATGAACTAAATAATTAGCGACCAAGCAACACTTTATGTATCTAATTACATGTTCTAAATAACAAAGTTATGTAATGATTTTTATATTTCCATATTATATTATGGAAATTTTGTTTAAAAATTTCAAAAGTTAGTTTGTTTATTAATTTAAGATTGTTATAAGTATATGGGTTTTACAAGTTGGTAATCAGAGCTTAAGGTTAAAGATGAAACGTGTTTGGTTCAAGGCTTGATCAAGACATCCAGTAAGAACTATGTATGAAATGAGTTTCAATTGAAATCATTAGAGAATAAAATGATTTAAAGTGTATGGGAGGAGTGTTTTAATACACTCGAACCCGAGAAATACACTAAGTATAAACGGTTGAGACAAGTTATATACTTGATCAAACTGAAAAAGAAAGATACATCACATGTAATATAGTGTGATGAGTATAAATTTCCATATAATAATATGGAAATGTTCAAATAAGTTATTTACCAAATTATTGTGGACATTTCAGTTAAAGAGATATCTGACATAACGGGTGACGATACGGTATCACTCATGACGGAGGAGATGCAAGAAAAGATTTCTGAAGAAGTCGGATAGGCTTTGGAGGCTAGTCTACCTCAGTTCATGGATAGACTGCAAACCACAATTCTATCAGTGGTAGAAGAAAAGATAAATGATCTAAAGGAAAGCCTCACACAAGAAAAAGACAAGTCTAAAGGGAAAACATGTCCTTATAACAAGTTCATGGCGTGTAAACCTCCGATTTACAACGGTGAAGTGGATCCAAACGTATGTCAACGATGGATAAGTGATATCGAAGGAGTCTTTGAAAGAACTCACTGTGATGCGACTGATTTCGTAGCTTACAGAACCGATCAACTGAGGGGTCAAGCGAAAGATTGATGGGACAATCTTAAGAAAGAACAAGGAATTGAAACCACAAGAACTATGACTTGGGAGGAGTTTAAGGTACCATTCCTTAAACATCATAGCCCAAATCCGTGATCAACAAAATCAAAGAGGAAATTATTCAACTAAGGCAAAAAGGTGAATCGATTGATAAGATCACGGGGGTGTTCCTCGACAAGGTAAGGTTTTGTGATAACTTAGTGCAAACGGAGGAGCAGAAGATATATTATTACTATAACATGTTGAGTGTGGAATATCAAGAGTTTATGACTCCCTCAAAATATGAACACCTTACGGAAATTGTAAATGCCACACGGGAAAAAGAGATCGAACTAAAAAAGCAGATTGAAAGGGGTGAAAAAAGGGCATTGGATGTAAATCCAAGCCCCACAAAGAAGCAAAAGGTGAATGAGTTTCCAAAGAAGGGGAACGCAAAAGAGGGGTCACCTAACTGCAAAACATGTGGAAAACCCATCGGGGCGAATGTTACTTCAAGAACAAACCGTGTGCTACGTGCGGGAAAGTGGGACACGGGGCTTCAAATTGCCCCGGTAAAGTGTCAGTATGCTACAAGTGTTACAAACTGGGACACAAGAAATCTGAGTGCCCGGAGTTGGTTGGAAAGCAGGAAATACCTGACACAAAGACGGAAGCCCCAAGATCAAAGGCAAGATCCTTCCACATAACCGCGGCTGAGGCCAAGGTTGAACCCGATGTGGTTTCAGGTACATTTACCGTAAATTCTATTCCTGCACGCATTTTATTTGATATAGGTGCAAATAGATCTTTTGTTTCACATAGATTTATTCAACACCCTACATTTACATTAACAAAATTGCATATGCCACTGGAAGTAGAAACAGGTAATAATAAAATTTTTATTGTTTGTGATATGTGTCGGGATTGCAAATTGAGTATTGATGATGAAGAGTACTTGGTTGATTTGATACTCATGTCAATGGGAGGATTCCAAGTGGTAATCAGGATGGATTGGTTATCTCGACACCACGCTAGAGTGATATGCTTCCGTAAGGAGATACAACTAACATCTCCGAGCGGAAAGCATGTTACTATCTATGGGGAGAAGAGTTGTAACCCTATAGTATGCTCGAGGATGGAAGTCCATAAGTTCATTCAACACGGATATAAGGCATACCTGACTTACATACGTGATTCGAATAAAGAGTCACCAGAGATTAAAGACGTACCGCTTGTATGGGAGTTTGAAGATGTATTTCCGGAGGATTTACCGGTGATACCACCCAAACGTGAAGTGGAGTTTGGGATCGAATTAGTCCCGGGTACAAAACCGGTAGCCAAGGAACCGTATAGACTAGCACCATCGGAGATTCAAGAATTATTATTACAATTACAAGATTTTCTCGACAAAGGGTTCATTCGACCTAGTGTCTCTCCTTGGGGAGCACCGGTATTATTTGTAAAGAAGAAAGACGGAAGCATGCGACTTTGTATCGATTACCGAGAGTTAAACAAACTTACGGTAAAGAATCGATACCCGCTCCCGAGGATCGATGATCTATTTGACCAATTGCAAGGCGTAAGCAGGTTTTCGAAGATCGACTTAAGGTCGGGTTATCATCAGTTGAAGGTGAAAGGGGAAGACATACCAAAAACGGCGTTCTGTACGTGTTACGGGCATTATGAATTCCTTGTAATGTCTTTTGGGCTAACAAATGCACTTGTGGCATTCATGGATCTTATGAACCGGGTTTGCAAGCCAATGTTAAACAAGTCGGTAATACTGTTCATCGACGATATTCTAGTATATTCACAAATTGAGGCGGATCATGCACGCCACTTGCGTGAAGTAATAGAAATGCTTAGGCGATAGAAACTTTACGCAAAGTTTTCAAAATGTGCCTTTTGGCTACGCAAGGTACAATTTCTTGGGCACGTCATAAGTGCCGATGGGGTTTTGGTAGACCCATCCAAAATCGAAGCTGTATCAAAATGGAAACCTACGAAGAGTCCATCAGAGATTAGAAGTTTCTTAGGACTTGCGGGTTACTATAGGATATTTATTCAAGATTTCTCCAAAATTGCATCGCCATTAACTATACTAACCCGTAATGATGAAAAGTTTGTTTGGAGTGACGAACAAGAAAGGGCGTTTCAAATGCTCAAAGAAAAGTTGACTAGTGCTCCGGTATTGACTTTACCGGATGGAACCGATGACATGGTCGTATACTCCGACGCATCCCAGCTTGGTCTCAGATGCGTACTTATGCAAAGAGGGAAAGTAATTGCATATGCCTTAAGGCAATTAAAAGTTCATGAAAAGAAATACCCGACTCACGACCTTGAGTTGGCGGCTGTGGTTTTTGCCTTGAAGATTTGGAGGCACTACTTATATGGAGTGAAATGTACTATCTTCACCGACCATAAAAGCCTTAAATACTTCTTTGACCAAAAGGAGTTGAACATGAGGCAGAGGCGCTGGCTAGAAACGGTAAAGGATTACGATGGTGAAATACATTGTCATCCAGGAAAAGCCAACGTAGTAGCAAATGCGCTAAGCCGAAAGGAATACATTCCCATTCGAGTGCGATCGATGCGACATGTGGTAACCTCGGGTTTACTTGAAAGAATCCGAGAGGCACAAATCAAAGCGGTAAAAGAAGAGATCTGGAAAAAGGAACGGATAATGGGCCAAGTAAGAGATTTAATAGATGGCGATAACGGGTTGAAGACCCGATTCGGTAGAATTTGGATTCCAAACACGTGTGGTGTTAAGGACCTCCTTCTTGACGAAGCACATAAATCGCGTTATTCGATTCACCCGGGGGCGACCAAAATGTATCGAGACTTAAAAAAAATTATTGCTAGCCCAAGATGAAAAGAGATGTGACAAAGTATGTCGAAAGATGTTTAACTTGTTTACAAGTAAAAGCAGAGCACCAAAAGCCTTATGGCAAACTACAACCGCTAGACATATCGGTTTGGAAATGGGTACATATTACTATGGACCTATTATCCAAATTGCCAAGAACGGCTCGTGGATTCGACGTCATTTGGGTAGTCGTGGATAGACTTACAAAAAGCGCTCATTTTATTCCTATTCATGAAACTTATACTTCAGAAAAGATGTCAGAAGTATATATGAATGAGATCGTAGCACGCCACGGGGTGCCGCTATCCATTGTGTCCGATAGAGATACTCGGTTCACTTCAAGTTTTTGGCGCGACTTCCAAGAACAAATGGATACTAAGCTATTTATTAGTACCGTATATCACCCCCAAACTGACGGACAAAGCGAGCGAACAATTCAAACACTGGAAGATATGCTTCGTGCATGTATTATTGACTTTAGAGGTAGTTGGGATGTTTACCTACCGTTGGTCTAATTTTCTTACAACAACAGTTACCATTCAAGCATTGGTATGGCCCCGTACGAAATGCTTTATGGTAGGAAATGCCGAACCCCGGTATGTTGGGGTGAAGTGGGTCATCGCGAACTCGCCCACAAGGATGTAGTTAGAGTTACTAACAAGAAAATCAATATGGTCCGGTCTCATTTGAAAGCGGCCCAAGATCGACAAAAGTCTTATGCGGACCGAAGACGGAGGCCTATTGAGTTTCAAATCGGTGATAAAGTAATGCTTAAAGTATCTTCATGGAAAGGGATCATCCGATTCAAAAAAAGGGAAAATTGAGTCCAAGGTTTATTGGACCTTTCAAAATAATTGACAAAGTTGGCAAGGTTGCATACCGTTTGGAATTACCCTAGAATTAAGCTGTATATATAACACGTTCCACGTTTCCCATCTGTGAAAAT